>JAULBW010005257.1:0-19307 GCA_032358265.1 Vaucheria bursata | reverse complement strand
TAAATGAATAAGAAAATATAGATAATATTTTGTGCTTTGGCTTGGAACGTTTCGGCGTCTTTACCAAACGCATACGTACTAATCATTTGCCCGTCTGGCATTTCAACGACTCCAATCACCTTATAGTTTTCGGTCAGGTATTTATTAGCCCATTCAAATACGTATTGGTCAACATCCGCCTGTACGAGCAATGAAACGCTGTGTCTGTAAAACACAAAATACTTCGGTTTGGCCGTTTCAATTTCTTTCGCAAATTCACGTTGCAATCGTTTATGCTCTGGAATGGCAGCAACTATAGTTGAGAAGAACACGTGTTGCGTAGGGGCCGTGCTATTCGTATAAATATACAGTTCAGGTTCTGAACCTACCACCGCAATTTGATCTCCTGGTTTTAGTTTGGTATTGAGGAATTTTCCAATTTCCATGGTTTCAGGAAATGGATTATTGCCATACACCTGACGCATGATGATGTCATAATTAGGATTAAAATAATAACTACGGTTTTTATGGAGATGATTTAACACCATCACACCGAATACAGCCAGATAGATATATTTTACGCGTGGATGTGTCAGCTTAAAGCTATCGTTCATGAGCTTCATCACTGCATAATAGGTGAACCCAGCCAGCAAAGCCATGCCTGGCAGCACTTGGATCCAATAATGTCCGTAAAAATAGTAGCCGGGTACAATTGAAATAAATGAAAAAACTCCTACAGTAAAAATGAACAGCTTTGTCCGCCAATCGATCGAACGAATAAACAACAAACCAAATGCGGCAATACTTTGCCACCAAAAAAACTTGTAGTTAGCCACAATTGCATCCCTACTGTAACCAAAGTATTTCATGCCTTCTTCAAAGGTAATTCTACTGGTATAGTATTTATTGATGCTAAACACCCAAAACACAAATTCATCATAGGAGCCTTTCAGATAAATGGTCAAAATAAGACCACCGATCACCACAGCAGCCCCAAGCACATATAAAGCCACTTGTCGGAGTAACACACTAAATACTTTTTCTTTTGCTGTCAAAAAATCAAGTATCAACATAAAACCTCCCCAAAACATCATGAAGATGCCGGTGGTCTTTACCATAAAGCCTGTCCCGAGACCCAAGCCCATTAAGAAATACCAATACCACTTATTGTGTCTGCGAGCCAGTGCGTAAAAAAAGAAACCAATGCTTGAAAACAATGCCAAACCATGCTCTGACTGAATTGTGAAGCCGCTTAAGTTCGGCGTAATAGATACGATTGCGAACGTAATAGCTGTAATTAGACCTGTAACTGGCGAAAACAGAAGTTTAGCAGAATAATAAAGCAGAATAATAGTGATAATATTTATCACAATAAATCCGGTGTGCAACTGCGAGACAGATGAACCGAAAATAGAAATAATGGTTGCATAAAAATAAAAGATCCCGGGTAGTTTTTGCTCGTAAAAATCTTTATAGGGAGTTTTACCCGCTAGTAACATTTTGCCGTAATAGCTATAACCACCCTCATCACGCTCAAAAGGAATTTGTAAAAACTTGGCTCGAATTAGGGCTACCAATAGTATGACAACCATTAGTAAAATACCACAAATTTTTTCTTCTTGCGTAAACGTAAATTTCCTACCAGCAATGGTGAAGCTTGTATCTTGTTTTACCGCGGCGGCTGTTGGTTTTGTTGAACCTTTTGTTGCGCTCATACTGTGCTATTTATTATTGAGGAGTTGGCTGCGTAAATGCTCATAAGTTTGTGCAATTCCAAGGGCAATTGGCGTAAACTTATGGCTCGGTAGCGCCTGTTTTATTTTAGAATTGTCGAGTTCAATTTTAGGATTGTCGCTTTTACGGACTGGGGTATATTCGACATCAAATTTTTCGGTCACCACTTCTTTCATGATGGCCACTAGTTCATTTAAACTGAGTGTGTCGTCTGATGAAAGATTGTAAACGTTCGACTCATTCAGTGGTGTTATTAATGAAAGTCCCAACAAATCAGCGACATCTTTTATGTAAATAAAATTTCGAATAATATCGCCATTACCAAAAATGCGAATGACCCCATGTCTAAGTATCTGCTCTAAGAAGATATTGATAATACCAAGTCCCTTACTCGTATTTTGTCCAGCCCCGTATACATTAGACACTCTGAAGATGTCATGTTCAATACCATACTTAACCTGATAGTAACTTAAATAGCTCTCGATCGTTAATTTGGTAATGCCATATGGCGAAAATGGTTTCTGTGGACTGCTTTCATTTACTTTGCTGTCGCTGGGTCCGTATACAGTACCCGCGCTAGAGACTAAGGCAACTTTTTTAACGTTCAGAGTAGAGATGGCTTCCATAAATTGAAGGAAGGGCATCAAATTCAATTCAATTTCTTGAAGTGGATTTTCCCAGGTACTAGATGGTATTGAACCCGAAGCTAAGTAGTAAACTAAATCAACGTTCGAAAACTGTTGTTTAAGCAAGTCTGCATTAGAATAGTCAATTTTATGATAGGGGATATCAGTACCAAAACTATTCTCATCTGATTTTCCAAAGAGCACAAGAGAATGAGCCTTTTGATTGATGAGTGTTTGAGTTAAATGTTTTCCTATAAAACCATTTGAACCAATGATTGCAATATTCATTTCTTTGCTATACGTTGATGGTTTTTTCAATGATGACATAAGGACGTTCGCGCACTTCCTCATAAATTCTGACAATGTACTCGCCAATGAGACCCAAACAAATGAGAATAAGTGAACTAAAGAAGGAAATGATAATGGCCAAAGTAGCAAAACCTTTTACAGAAATACCATACACAAAATAGCCAACGATGGTTGTTGTGGAGTAGATGAGCGCAAATGCCAAGCCAAATATACCTAGGGCCGTAATGATTCTAATTGGTACAGATGAAAATGAAAAAATTCCATCCATAGCAATCTTCAATAATTTTTTAAGTGTGTAACCCGACTCGCCACCAAACCTTGCATCACGATCGTACTCCACCCCAATTTGTTTGTAACCTACCCAAGCGCGAATGCCCCTTAAAAAAAGGTTCTTCTCTTTAAATTTAAGAATATCATCCAACACATGTCTTTTCATCACACAAAAATCACCACTGTCGAGCGGAATGTCGGTATCACTTAAACTTTTCAAAAGGCGATAGAAACTACTGTAACTTAATTTTTTGAGAAATGATTCTTTCCGTTTTCTTCTTACCCCATAAGCTACATCATACCCCTTATCAAGGTACTCAAAAAACATCGGAAGGAGCGAAGGTGGATCCTGCAAGTCGTCATCAATGATGGCAATATAATCGCCGGTAACATGTGAGAGCCCAGTTTTTACTGCCACTTGGTGACCGAAATTGCGAGACAATTTGATGCCCTTGATATAGCTATACGATTTCGTTAGGGCTTCAATTTTTTCATAACTTTTATCGCGACTCCCATCATCTACTAAAATTAGCTCCAGATCCCAATTTGAAGATTTTTTTTGAAGATCAATGGCAGCCAATAGATTGTCCATGAAACTTGCAGAATTGTAGATAGGCACTACGATTGAAATTTTAATAGCCATCTTACTAGAAATTACTGCAAGTTAATTGTAGACCGAATTTCATATATCCAGAATGAGGGAGCATTTGGTTTATTTTTTGTTTCTAAAAAAAGTAAATACGTTAAAAATACAGCTAGCGGTGTTGAACACCTTTTTTTTATTCAAACACAAATATAGTTTTTTCCCACTATTATTGCGCCTTTGTTTACGGCTTATTTGACAAAATTGCCACACACTTTGTGTTACTAAAAACACCCTGAATAAAAAAGCATTGATTCATGCATTGCTTGCTTTTTTGAATAGTAATAAATCGCTACATTTACTTCAAAATAGTAATCTATAAACACATAAAACCCCTCATTTAATGCAAGCTTTAACCTTCGACAATTTTGAAAAAATAAAATCAAATAAACCGACCTACCGCCTCGAGTATTTTGTTAAAGTTTGCAAGGATAAAACCGTACTAGATTTAGGCAGTTATGACGAAACTGCTTTGGAATTGAAAGCTTATTCTGATTTGTGGTTGTTTTCGCTTTTAGAAAAGAACTCAAAAAAGGTGACTGGGATCGACATTGCGCTTAAAGAGGATTCGTTTAATTATAAATCTGCAGTCATTTTGAAGAAGGATGTGTATGCCATTAAGGGCAGCGATTTTCCGGACATTGAGCTTATAACTGCAGGAGAAATATTAGAACATTTAGAGAGTCCGCTTGGATTCTTACGTCAAATTAAAAAGGAATTTTCAGGTAAAGAGTTGGTTTTTAGCACTCCAAATGGACTTAACTTTAGCAATACTTTAATGGGTATGATCAAACGCGAGGTGCAACATCCCGATCATTATTCACTTTTTAGCTACAAGGTCCTAACTACCTTGTGTATGCGTGCAGGTTTTGAATCTTGGGAAATTACGCCTTACTACTTTTTTGCAAATGAAATGAAACTCAAAGCAAAAAGTAAATTGATGAAAGGCATCATTACCATGGTAGAGAAAATGATCCGCATGGTAGAGTACTTTTTTCCTGTTCTTTCAATGGGATACATTGTAAAGATTAAAATTTAACTCCGTTTTTTATTTAAGGTATTGATTACTAAACGGAGTAATTTACTTTGTGTGCGTGCCTCATCATGACTTTCTGAGTGTTCTTGTTTTGCTGCTAATAGCGAAACAGACAGCCATAAAAAAAGCCCAATCAAAAGAGAAATCCTTTGATTGGGCTTTTTAATAAAATAATTCTACTGCGTTCTCGCGAATTAAAATTTCACCAATACACCTTGACCGGTTGGCATCGATAAAATTTCGGCACCAACTGATTTTGCGAATTCGTCAGCACTAATTTTTTGTGCTTCATACCCTTTATAGGCATAATCGTCCATAACGATAATTCCGCCTCTCACCATTTTAGGCCAGAAATGAGCAAGCGCATCGCGCTCAGGCTTCACGCAATTAAGATCGATGGATAAATAGGCTACTTTTTCAATGTTAACGGTTGTGAGGGTGTCTGGAATTGGTCCCCGCACAATTTGTACGTTTGAATAGTCTTTAAACGTTTTTACTACTTGCTCGTAAACATCTGGGTATAAACGGCGGTGCGCTGCTTTGTCTGCCTCTGTAATTTGTTCTGGAACTAAACCAGAGAAGGTGTCAAACAGGTAATATTTTTTATCAGTACGTTTTTTAAAATCAACATACTCCATTACCGCTGTACAGAAAAAGCCTTTATTGACGCCGCAATCCACAAAATCTCCTTCTAAATTGGTAGCATTTTGCGCCGCCCATTGTAGCACGTGCATTCTCCACTTTATATAAGGCATAGATTCTAATTCCATTGCCGCCCCAAACGCTTTTTTGAAGCGTGGGTTTTTAAGAAAATCAACATTGTGCACCGTTGACAGACCGTCCTGACGATACGAAGGAACAAAGATTAAACGAAAAAAATTATACGTCCAAAAAACTCCAGGTATTCTAGCTAGGTAGGCTGTGTCGATTTCACTCCACTTAGGTATCTTCATCAATTTTTTTTTGAGGAGTAAAGTTACTAATATAATTCCATTTCGTAAAAATTAAAAGCAGCGCAAAGGCCCAGTATCTTTGCGGTAATCAGGACATTAGTTAAATAGTTTAAAAATCTCAAGGCCATTTCAGTGCCAAGGTAGTCGCTTCTAAAACCGCCATCAATCTCATCCCTCAAGCAGCTCAGGTTGTACCATCATTCCTCCCGATGCCCCAAAAAATTGATGTCAGTTTGATGCAAACTCAATTTTTTACTCGTGAAAATCTCGGAAATCAACGCCGCGATTTAACCTCAGATTAACGAATAATTTAAAATTTGTACTTTTAAAGGCTCAGATTTCACCCACCAATAAAGGGAATGGGAGTTTGATATCGGTGACGCCATTAGAAGTAATTATGAATCCTTTAGTAAGTGTTTGCATACCCGCGTATAATAACCAAGATTACATCATTGAAACACTTCAAAGTGTTTTGGCACAAACCTATTCCAACTTTGAAATCATTGTAGTCGATGATAAATCAACGGATGACACTGTTGTAAAGGTGAAGAGCATCGCTGATCCGCGGATCCGCCTCATCGAAAACACTGAGAACTTAGGCATGCAGGGCAATTGGAACAAAGCTCTGTCATATGCAAATGGCGACTATGTGAAGTTGTTATGTGGCGATGATCTCCTTTCGCCTGAATGCTTGCGATTGCAAGTGGAAGAATTTGAAAAACCCGAAAATGCTGATGTGGCTTTGATTACGTGTCGCCGCAAACTTATTAAGTCTAATGGCGACGAAATTTTTGGCGCCTTTTTTAAATTGCGTCCAGGTAAATACAAAGCTGCAAGCGCCGTAAAACCCTGTATTTACACCGCCAGTAATCTCATGGGAGAACCCATGACTGCCTTATTTAAAATCTCAGCTCTGAAAGAACATCAGCTAAAACTACAACTCAATAATTACATCATTGATTTAGACATGTACACCCAAATTTTGGCGCATGGCAGTTATTTAATGATGACAGAAGTGTTGGCAGCCTTTAGAGTGCACGCCGAATCAATGAGCGGCACACTGCGCTTAAAACAGTTTCGACTTTTTAATAAATTTTCAGATAATGCGCGGCTTAAAAACCTCTATGGGATTAATCTCTTTGATCGCATCATCGGACGAATCATAGGCTTGAGCGTCACCATTGCCCGAAATATTGTTTTGGCTATTTCTAACAATAAGTAATCTCTTTAGTGTTCTTCCATTTAAGCTGGTCGCTTGTGTTTCCAGCGCCTGTGCGTCCACAACCAAGTGGAGGGCTGATCTTGAATGTTTTTTTCTAAATGACGGGTATGCAATTCAGACACCTCACCCTCGGGCAGTGATTTAGGATCGTCTGTAATACGCGAAACGCTTAATTGATAATACCCTCTGCGTTTCTTTTTGATGTTCATAAAGAGCACTGGATAATTGAACTTCTTTGCTAATTTTTCGGTGCCGTTAAACACCCCCGTGTCTTGGTGCAAAAACGTGGTCCAATACGCACTCTCAGGCGGCGGCGTTTGATCGGCAATGAGGCCTATGGTGGTGTCTTTGTGCTCGCGGTTGAGCGTGAGCAAACGTTTGTAGAGTTGCGACATGGGCACAATATCACCCCCAAAACGAGCGCGCAAGTTTAGCATAAATTCATCCATACTTTTATTGCTGAGTGGATGATATACACCCGTAATCATACGATCAAAATACACCTGATGCGCAATGGCACCCCATTCCCAATTACCGCAATGGCCCATCACGCCAATGACGGTTTGTTTCTGATCAAAATACGATTTAAAAATGGCTTGCGAGTCTTCATCCATGCTGCAGCGTTTCTTAAACTGAGCTTTAGACATCGTAAGTAATTTTAGGGTCTCAAAAAAGACATCGCAAAAATGAAGGTAAAATTGACGGGTGATGTGTTTTATTTCGGCATCTGATTTTTCAGGAAACGATTTTCGCAGGTTTTGATCGACGATGTCTCTTCGATACCGAACGAGGTAAAAAATCACCACATAAAACACGGTGCTAATGCCATACAAAACAAAGAATGGCAACACTGAAAAGGCGTAGAGGAGGGGCAGCACAAATATTTTAAAGAGCCGCTGTGCCAATTTAGAAGTTTGGTTTAAGAAGATATTTGCTGTAAAAGTCGACAATGTGTTTGACCGCATCGTCTGCTGTATCTACCAATTTAAATAAGTCGAGATCGGCTTCATTAATGTTATGCTCTTCGTGTAACATGGTAGCACGAATCCATTCTAACATGCCTTTCCAATATTCTGAACCTACTAAAACAACCGGAAACTGTGCAATTTTATTGGTTTGCACCAAGGTTAAGGACTCAAACAATTCATCAATGGTACCAAAGCCACCAGGCATGCCAATAAAACCTTGCGAGTATTTTAAGAAAATGGTTTTACGTACAAAAAAGTAATCGAAATTGATACACTTATCGGTATCAATAAAATCGTTGTGTTTTTGTTCGAAGGGCAATTCAATGTTTAAACCAACACTTTTACCTTCGCCTCGGCGAGCGCCTTTGTTAGCGGCTTCCATAATACCGGGACCACCGCCCGTGATGATACCGTAACCTTCTTGCACCAATTTAAACGCAATTTCTTCGGCCAATTGGTAATACTTATTATCGGGCTTGGTACGCGCACTTCCAAAAATTGACACACAAGGTCCGATGCGCGACATTTTTTCAAAGCCTTCCACAAATTCGCTCATGATCTTAAAGATCTGCCAGCTATTTTGAGCCTTAATATCGTTCCAGTCCTTCATTGCGAAGGCATTTCTGATCCGTTCTTCTCCGTCTGATGTCATCTTAAAAAATACTATTAAAGTCCGCCTTCACGCATGCGCTCTGCATTTTCAGCAAATTGCAATTTGTCAATCATCTCTTGAATATCACCATTCACAAAATTAGTGAGGTCATATAAAGTTTCATTGATCCGATGATCGGTGATACGATTTTGGGGATAGTTATACGTTCTAATTTTAGCACTTCGGTCGCCAGTACTCACCATAGTTTTACGGCGTTTGGTCACTTCTTCCATGCGTTTTTGGTATTCAATATCGTAAATCTTTGAACGCAACATTTGCATGGCTTTTTCGCGATTGCCCAATTGATTCCGTTCAGTTTGGCAAGTAACCACTAAACCCGTTGGCTTGTGCGTTAAGATCACTTTACTTTCTACTTTGTTTACATTTTGTCCACCCGCACCACCGCTTCGTGCAGTCGCCATATCAATATCTGAATCACGAATGTCAACGTCTAACTCTTCTGCTTCTGGTAATACAACTACTGTGGCAGCAGAGGTATGCACGCGACCTTGTGTCTCGGTTGCAGGCACGCGCTGCACACGATGCACGCCACTTTCAAACTTTAATGTACCGTAGGCACCTGGCCCTGTAATATTAAACACAATCTCTTTAAAGCCGCCCATAGTGCCAGCATTGGAGTCAACCACTTCCAATTGAAAGCCTTTTTTCTCGCAATAGCGACTGTACATTTCAAACAAATTACCTGCAAAAATGGAAGCCTCGTCGCCACCAGTACCTGCACGCAATTCCATCACACAGTTTTTATCGTCTTCAGGATCTTTAGGAATTAACAAAATGCGAATCTCAGACTCCAATTGTTCTTCTTTCAAACGATTTTCGTCCAACTCAGCTTTGGCCATATCGAGAAAATCTTTATCCTTCTCAGTTGCCAGCACTTCTTTAGCGCTATCAATATCAGATAGCACTTTTTTATATTGATTGATATGCTCAACAATGGTGCCTAATTCTTTGTACTCAATGTTGAGTTTTTTGAATTGCTTCATGTCTGCAATCACTTTCGGATCAGACAATTTCAATTCCACATCCTCATATCTTCTTTTAATCTCTTCGAGCTTCTCTAGCATAATTTACAGGGGCGTAAAGGTACAAAAATATTGGGCGGAATAGTCCTTAATACTTTGTAAAAAAATGCGCCTTCGTTCATAAAAATGCCCTTGCAGCCCTTCTTATTTATTCTAACTTTGCTCAAACCTCTGCCGGAAATGACTCTCAAATCATTATACACCGCCCTCTTAGTGGGCGCTTCTACCATTTATCAAGCACAAGATTACCTCGGATTTGTAAATTCGAATTACGCGGGTATTACCGGTGCCATCATCAATCCAGCCAATATTGCCGACTCGCGCATGCGATTCGACATGAACTTGGTAGGACTCAATTTTAATTTGGGGAACAATTACCTAGGCATCAAACGCGATGTGTTTAATGCCTTATTGCAAAATGGCGAAGTGCCCGATTTGCAGAAGAACTACCTCAATCAAGTCATCAATGGCAAAACTAAATCCTTTTTTATGTCGGGCCGCGTATCGGGTCCTTCCTTTATGTTTGGTATTGGGCCTAAAGACGCCATTGGCCTTAGCGTAAACTCACGCACGTATTTTTCATTAGATGGTTTGTCAGAGCCATTAGCGCAATTACTGTATTCTGATATTGGAAGAAATACCAATTACAATGTCAACGATTTGTTAGGCAAGAATCTTAAAAACAAACGCTTTGCTGCCGATGCCATGTCGTGGATTGAATATGGCTTAACCTACGCACACGTGTTTATGGATAAAGAACAGCACTTTATCAAAGCTGGTATCACTCCAAAACTCTTGCAAGGACTGGCTTCTGGCTACTTGAATGTAAATAATTTTGAATTCCGTTTTGATAATGATCCCATTCGTATTCAAAATGACTCTTTGCAATTAATGACACTTTTAAAAACAGATGTCAATTATTCGCACTCCTCTAATTTAGATCAGTATGGTAAGGGATTTTCGCCGGGTTATAATTTTAAGTATTTAGGATTTGGAATTGACCTTGGTGTAGTGTACGAATGGCGCCCCGACTACAGCAAACATAAGTTCAACATGGACGGAAGAACGGATTTATGGCGCAAAAACGAAAACAAATACAAATTGAAGGTGGGCTTGAGCTTGCTTGATTTAGGAAGCATCAAATTTGATAGAGGGGCCATTAGTAAAAACTTCACGATTGATGTGGATGGTTTACAATACCGCTTACTCGACATTAATACGCTACCCATTTTAGATTTTGATAAAATAATCGATAGTTTGGCGGTGACCAAACAAACGCCAAGTTCTTATAGAATGGCGACTCCCACAGCACTAACGGCGCAAATTGATTATCAGATTTACAAAACCTTTTATGTGAATTTTACGCCTTACTACGCGTTTCAAATGAAAAAGCGCGAAGCTAAAGTGCATGATATAACGGTGCTAAGTATAGCACCCCGTTGGGACCACCAATGGTTCGGTTTTGCAGTGCCAGTATCGTATAATACCTTTTATGCAAAAGCTAAACAGCCCGTTAAAGTTGGCGCCATGCTGCGTCTTGGTCCGCTTGTGCTCGGCACTAATGATTTAACGACGTATGCATTGGGCGATTTTTTTGGCGCCAATTTTTACTTCTTGTTAAAACTGCCTATTCCGTATTCACGAATCAGAGATCGAGATAATGATGCGGTAAGCAATCGTATTGATAAGTGCAAGGATGTGCCGGGTACTTGGGAGTTTCAAGGCTGTCCTGATAAAGATCTTGATCACGTGTTAGACGTGGATGATAAATGTCCAGAAGTAGCGGGCTTAGTAATGTTCCAAGGTTGTCCTGATTCTGATTTAGATTCTATACCAGATGCGGAAGATGCATGTCCTGAATTAAAAGGTCTTAAGATCTTTAAAGGCTGCCCAGATTCAGATGCTGATGGCATAACCGATAAAGAAGATGAATGTCCATTCACCCCTGGTCCTAGTGAATTTAAAGGCTGCCCAGACAGTGATGGTGATGGCATTGCTGACAAAGATGATGCGTGTCCAACCTTACTTGGCTTAATAGAATTGAAAGGTTGCCCTGATCGTGACTTGGATAGCATAGCCGATATGGATGATGTGTGCCCAGAACAAGCAGGACCAAGAGAGAACATGGGCTGCCCTTATCCTGACGGAGATAAAGACGGCATCTTTGATAAGGATGATGCCTGTCCTACTGTATATGGTGTAGCAGACTTGAAAGGCTGTCCGCTCGTAACCGTAATGGGTGGACCAAGTGTAAACACACAAACTGTTGAAATGGCAGCAGCCGAGAAAAAAATCATCGAAAAAGCCTTTAGCAGTTTAGAATTTGCTACAGCCAAAGATGTGATCAAACCGACCTCGTTTAAAGGTCTGGATGAGTTGGCGCGCTTATTATTGACGCATGAAAAAGATTGGAAGATCAAGTTAATTGGTCACACCGATAACGAAGGTAACGCTGCTAAAAACATGGCCTTATCAGAAAAACGTGCCAAAGCCGTGAGTGCCTATTTAGCGAAGAAAGGCGTGAAGACAGAGCAGTTAATTACTGAATGGCATGGTTCAGAACAGCCAGTAGCCGATAACAAAACACCAGCGGGCAGACAAAGAAATAGAAGGGTAGAGATGAAGATTGTGTTGGTGGAGTAATAGAGAATAGATCGAACGATTATACAACACCTCTTTCGGAAGGCTTTGTGCTGGAGGGAAGAGGTGTTTTTTTAAAAATCTAAAGTTCGCATGTCAACTAGTTATAGGTAAGTGGGCGGACCGACACTCGGACACAAATGAATAGCGACTCGACAATTAAACAGGAAAAGTTCAGACTCAAATTCTTTATTGAATACGGGGCAGGTTCACTGTGGGCGGACAACGAAGCTGCATACAAAAAGTTTGATGGCGGACCCCTGGACGAAACGGACTATGACGTAGACTTCAAAGTGGCTCGCCCTCCAAAAATAAAATTGCCCGACAACTTAGAAATAAAGCGACAACAATTAATAGACTCATATAGAAAAAGCTTTGATCAAAATGACTTAACCGCTGGACCTTCTTTGTGGACAAGTGAAGAACGCACCAATTTTTATTCGCAGACAAGAGAGCTTTACAAAAATATTTGTGACTTCTTAGGGGACAATTTCGAAATTACATATAACCAAGACGAAACCTGAAATTAGACTGTGTGCGCCTACCTACCTATAACAGCGGTCTCGCGCCATTCTTAGTGGAGGCTTGCACAAATGCTTAATTTGGAATAGTAAAACTGACGTCCAGCCGCAAAACGTTAAATCTTATCGCGTGACGGACGGCATAAAGAACGACTTCTAAACCTTTTAAATGATGCTATTAATAATTCGGAGTTCCTCTGAGTTAATCATTTTTACTAATTTAGGACACTTATCCCGATACACCCAAATAATTATAAACCCTAATACTATAAAACATGAATCCGAGAGAGCTTTACTTACTATTAAATGAAGTGGTGCCAGATATTAAATTGGAATTTAGTCCTGGTCCTTATCCAAATAGTAGAAATGTAACAAACATTAAAACTCTTCACCTTGCATTTAACGAATTACTTAAATTAGACGTTGGAACTGAAATAATCCGATCAATTTCTCTACACAACTTCATGCAACTCGACGGTGATGCGGTAATAGATTTAGCGGAAATACCTGCAGTTGAATCTAAATTTGCATCACTCAAAAATGTCCTCGAAGAAATAGAATACTTTATGCAGAGGAACTCATATGCAGAGGATGAACTCACTGCATACATTAGATTGCCAGAGTTACAAAATTTTGACACGCTTTCAAAAGTGTCAAAAGATCTCAATACAATTTTTACCCAAACTATTCTGCGACAGGAAATACAAGGAAACGTAGTTATTAAATCAGTTGAGGCTGGTTCAATCATTATTATTGTCGGTGTGGGTTCACTAATTGCGTTAAAATACATCGCCGAGCTTACTCACAGCGCATATGTTATAAGAAGACAAGCTCTATCTAATAGATTGGTTGAAGAACATGTTACAACAACTGAAGTAAAAAATGAAACCATACTTGATTTGCAAGAAGCAAACAAAAAGCTCATAGACCGTATGGTAGAGTTAGAAGCGAAAAGAATAGCCAATGAGTTTTTAAAGATTGAAGATGCAGAAGAGATAGAACGGATCAAGCATTCAATATCACTATTGACTGAGTTAATTCTTAAAGGAGCGTCAATTCAACCAGCTATATCGGCTGCACCGGAAGCAAAAGAGCTTTTCCCAAAGAAAGGTTCAATTGAAACAATTACTAGTAGAATCAAGCAGCTTGGCCCAGGAAGTAAAGAATAAAAAAGTCCCCTTTACAGAGGGCACACCTTCAGTTTTACGCAAAAAATTATCAACGTAACAATGGGTAGGTACTATACTAAAAATTTGAAAAAAATCGTAAGTGCAAACAAATCTGTTTACTACGCGTTATTTTTTGCTGCTTACCAGCTAGTTAGCGGCAATGGTGGACGGGGTCTACCCGAAATTCTAGCGGCATCACAACGCACCAATAAGTTGGACGACAGTAATAGGTGGACAAATTAAACTGTACGTAGACAAATTCTAACAGCCCTGCATGGACAGCGGAAACGCAACAAAAACGGGACTCCTGTGTGTGGACGCAAAATAATAAGTGGACTTATAAATGAAGTTTTTGGGTGAAATAAAAAATTGTGCTCGTGTGGACTACTATGTTGCGATGGGACAGACGCCTATTAATTTGACCACCAGTGGACGACTAACTGTGGACAGCTGTGTGCCGCCCACAGCCGCTAACAGCGGGCTAGCCGCAAAACGTTAGGCGTAATCTAATCAAAATGAAATGAGAAATATTATTCTGTTCATTATTGTAGTAAGTTGTTCTGAATACTATGGACAACTATTAAGTCTTGACGATTTATTAATGTACGTTAAGAAAAAGCCAACCGTTTTGACTGAAACATTACTTAATAAAGGCTGGCAACTTAATTCATCAAATCGACAAATGTCTGAAGACGGGTCTATGCTATTCACAGAGGCAGTCGAATGGGCGTTCAAACCAGCAGGACATGAGGTAGTGACAACTTGGTTAAATTATAAGAAAGAGTTTGAGGTCGATCCTGAAAAGCAGGTCGGATATTATATAAATCTAATATTTACGTTTTCGAATCTCGAGCATTTTAGCAAATCAAAGACTCAAGCCAAACTGAAAGGCTGGAAATTGCAACAAGACGAAGTCATAGAAGATGGCATGGTTCAGACTTTTGACCAAGGGACATATTCAATCGTTTTTATGATAAAAAAGATCGAACAAAAACAATTCTTCACTATTGTAGTTCACACTAAAAAACCTGTAGAATGAAAGACAATTTATTTTGGGCAGTTACCGTATTTGGAATAATTGGCTTAATAGGAGCATTTATTAAAATGAAAGATGGTTTTGGCCCTTTTAACCTAAAAGTCCTAGTTGTAATCCTGTCAGTCGTATTCGGGACACTGACTGGATTCTATTTCGAAAACTCAAATGCTGTGTTTGGCATCATCGGGACAATTACTGGCTATGCATTCGGAATCAAATCAGAAAAATAAACTAAGCCTAACAGCAGGCTAGGCTTCAGCTCGCCAGTTTTTTAGTTGCCTCCGCTTGCGCTTCGGCGGACGGGATAAGGCGGCGGGCCGAACGCCTAGCCGCAAAACGCTATAAGTAATGCGCCCCCGGAAAGGCAAACTTTCGTTTGTAGATCACTAAATCTCCGGCCAACAAGACCACAGCCTAAGCGTGTTCTCTTACTTCACAATTCGGTGGTCAACTTCAAGGCCCTCGCTGACTTTAAGTGGATACTTTAATTACAGCCTACTGTCTTATTTTTAGTCCTTGTTATTAAATACCTCCATTTTGTCGTCCAAATTGAAATCCGTAGTTTAGATTTCACTTTTATCACACATTAAATGGCATACACGATTAGTAAAAACGGAGATTGGCTAGAAAAACAAGCAGCAAATTTCATCGCAGAAAAGATTCCGGCTTATGAATTAATTTGGCAACTTTATATTGGTCATAAGGGTGCTGGTAAAATGGCCGAAATGAAGAAAATAAAGCAGGAAGACGACGCGAAAAGGCGAAAATTTGCCCAGCATCACTATACAATTCTCGAGTCACTGTTTTTTATGCAAAAAATTATCGACGACGAATCTCAGGTAAAAGAGATAAGATCTTTTGATGATTATAGAAAAGTCATTAATCAACTAATGAGTTATCATTCATATTCTGGAAGGTTAAGAGATAATATGGCGCAATGTTTTATTATTATAGGTGCTTCTGATCAGGCAAATTCTGCAGAAAAACGTTTGGATGAATTTTACTCTGAACGCCACGTGTTTGTCCACGGCAAAAAAGTCCCTTTCTCTTTGGATTCTGACAATTTATTTAAGACACCAACAGTTAGGAAAGGTACACTTTCTCGTGAGGGATACAGTCTCGATGAGCCTTGGGAAACTGTTACTGCGAATGACATGGTATACGTTGAAGAATCCCTCAAAGCATCGATGACTAACCTTGCACCTGTTGTAGAAGGTCTTTTACAAGGCTTATTTCAATTTGTCAAGGATACTGTCAACAAAAAATCACTCGAACTCATAGAAGTTGATGATGAAATTTCACCTCCACTTTCTCCTGTTCCGCCATTATCTGGCTCGAATATTACATATCAGATCAGAAATACTTCTAATTAACACTATCACACACACATTTTGAAAGCAAATTTGTCACTTCGATCAACTACAATTATTTTTAGCGACAAACATATTTGCAAAATCACAAACAGCCTAGACGGGATGCGGCTTTTTGAAAGCGCCACCTTTATTCATCGGCAAGGTATTTTTTGTCGAGGCTACACGTATATTATTTTTAACTTCACCGAGACCTTTTAGCTGCTAGGAATCATGAGTGGACCGGCTGCTAGCGGCAGAACGTTTATCCTTGCGACATTCATAAAAAAAAGCGTAATGAATTACCGCCGAGGTATTTCCGACACTCCAACTAGTCCGCTGTTCTTGGGAAGGGTGGCAATTACAATTGTTCTCTGTAGTCTGTAAAGTGAGACTATAATTAAAAAAAACTTCAATTCTTCTTCCTCAAATCCTTCATCAAACTTCTGCTGAACCACAACACTACCAAAGCGCCTATGCCAATGCAGGCCCACAAAAATTCTTTGCGTTCGTAAAATGGCTTTGGTGCTTCTTCTACTTTTGCTTCAGGTGCCTGCGATTGTTTATTAATACTGGTCACCGTCACTTCTGGTAAATAGGAAATATCTGCGCCCACAAAATGCTCTAAATCATAATTCACCGCGGTGAGTGTGTGGTCACCAAAACTCAATTCGTAGGACTTACTGCTGTCAGCATCAAATACAATCCATGCGGGCAATTGATTACCGTTTAGTTCGGTGAGCTGTAAGGGTGGATTTTCACCATTCTCAACAACCAATACCAAGAATTCAGTTCTTAATTCGTTCAAAGCAATCACGGCTTTTTGATCTGAAGAAAAAACACCCTCTGCAATTTGATAATCGGGTTTAGTGCTCGATCCTGTATACAATCGGTAACTGCGTTTAAAGAGTCGTGGACCAGAAAAATTAAGTCTTAATTCATGAATCTCTAGTTGTTTAGCATAAATATTAAACTGTTGTTGGCCTTTTACTTTCGATTTTTCTTCTTGAAAATAGACGGGAAAACTGATCAGTTTTTGTTCTGCCGTTTCTGTTTGAAAACGGCCTACAGCTTTGATCAAGAAGGGGCGACTGCGCCAATCTTCAATGTGTATACGAAGGTATGGGTATTCAGAGGCAGGAATGCTAATGGACTTAATGGTACTACCGGAACTGGCTTCTGACACTAATTGTATGTCTTGCTTCGCGCTAATGCTAAACCATTGCTTGAGATCTTCACTTCCTTCTACGGCGCAAAATTTATGAGCATCTGAATTTCGGACAATAAACACTAGACTTGAAATCAATTCCTTAGTCGGATTGTCGATCACCAATTCGCTATACGTTTCAAAGTGTTTCTGTGAACGAATCTTGTACTTGATAAATGTATTGGAACTGGCGGTGTATGAAGGCTGACGATACACAAATGGACAATCAGTGCCGCTATCATCCGTAATACGAAGGTCGCCATGATCAGCTTTCATAGCCGCGCGCCAATCTGCTTGAAGTTGCAGCCGATGTAAACCAGATTCAGCTACTGAACCTAATTTTAACTGGTACATATCACTTTGTGCTAAGTAGGAGGTACTCAAACACAGCACACATAAAGCAATGAGATTATTTATTGTTTTCTTCATTATTTTCAGACGCTTCGTTTTCAAGTTTAGTATCATCTACCACCAAAGCTTTAATTTTTTGATAGAGAAATGAAATCACTAAGAGCACAATTCCCAATATGATAAAAGCAACAATTTTACCCGCTTCAGAGGCGTGACTGATGTCGTATGTGAAGAGCTTTACCAAAATAATAGCAATGAGAATCAAGGCCCCGATGCGCAAATGACGCATCTTGCGACGCAAGCCCATACTTAAAAATGCAAAGCTGATCAGTCCCCATAAAATTGGGAATCCGATCTTTACAATGTGCCGAAGCAAATTACTGTATTCAATACGCTTGTCAATGGCGGCGATGGCATCATTTGAGGTAACAGGGTGGAGGCGGAGTAAACTCACGTGTAAAACTAACTCCACACTTAATAAATAAACGATGCAAGCCATAATGATTGCGGGCGGCCCAAATGAAATAGGCGAAGTAATACTATTACTGCGTTTTGATATAATTTTTAATGATGGGAGAAATAATTGGATTACAAATAATAACCATTATTCTTATAATTCTACTCAATTTAATAGAAGATTTCGTTTACATATTCAATATATCCTCAAACAATGGAATCAACATTATTTCACTGATTCTATTCAAGAAAATGCATTTATAGACACTATATTACAATTTAATGATAATACTGTTAAAAGTAGTGGATTAGGATTAACGTGGATTAATAGATTACTAAATGGTTATTGGACTATTTTTAACTCTATACTTAAGGACAGACATGCATTTACATTAGTCCATCTAATTAACTTTCATGTACTTTTGATTATAGCTGAATTATTTATTATCAAACAATTATACTTATTATGGTATCCATTATATTGTGGATATTATCTATTTATTAATATCAACTATTATCCATTTTTGTCAGGTTTAACAATTTTAGGATTATGTTTATTTAGCTTATTGGTAATTTTATATGTATTATTAACAATTAGTATATATTATAACTTTAATTATCGTCGGTTAGATTATGATTTACTATTTTTATATAATCAGGAACATGATTATTATCGTGAAATAAATGAGGGCCCCAGTGACAATATGTTCCGACAATTAACTGCACAATATTTTAATCGTTATATATCAAGGGATGCAATGTATTCATGTTTAGTGATTAATAACCGTGCAAATAATGATAGTAAAATTAAAAATTCAATTGTTCCTTTATTACAGCATATTATTGAATTAGCGGATTTAGAATATTATCAACAAGATTTACACAAAGCTAATAAATTGATGCACAAATTAACAGTATAACCCATTATATTATTAATAATGCTCCTTCCTAAAAGTAATAGTCATCAGAGACATCGTGAATATGTATAGCATGATTTGTGAAACATTAGTATAGTACTAGTAATTAGTATTTGTTATAGCAATATTGTTTCGAATCAAAGACATTGTTTAAGGAGGAACTAAGTTTATTATAAATTAATATAAACTATTAATGGATTATAACACTATACACGCTTGATAATTA
>JAULBW010005246.1:0-19307 GCA_032358265.1 Vaucheria bursata | reverse complement strand
AAGTATTAAGAGTCAGTTCATTCAGACTAGCGTCTATCTCTGGGTGAAAGGTAATGTTGTTGCATCCTGTTGTTACTGTAGGGGGACCGCCAACAGTTCCATGCAGAAATATGTTTAACATTCATTCTCTATTACTGGGTAGCTTACAAGTAGAAAAATCAATGCAGAGTGTCAAATTTAGAAATTACTCTCAGTTACTGCACATGGTCATTCACTATTAAAATATCAACTTTTGCTGTGTAAAATAGAGTAATTATATGAATAGTAGATTCAAGTTGCTTTTTTAATTATCCAAAATATATACTTTCATTACAAACAGCTATATCGCAACTTTGTAAAATCAACCAGTTATTAGTCATCAACATCAAAATATTAAATACGTTCACCTGTCAATTGATTCCAACTAAGATTAAGCTCCTTCAATTTCGATAATTGCCCTAGTTCCTTTGGTACTGCTCCTGCATTGCAAGGAAAGTAGTGAAAGTATCATGGGCAAAACAAAAATGCAACCAACAATTTTTTCAAAGCCAAGTAGATTTCCATGCACTATGAAAATAATCTGATTGCATTAAAGATGTAAGTCAGATACAATAATTAACAATTTGAAAGTATTATGTAAAAGTTGGATAATTTTTTTTACATGAAAAATTATTGTAAATCTTTCATTCAACCAATTTTACATCATGGAAATATATTTATCTCCGTGGTGCAATATTAGAATTTCTGTTTGAGCGATTAGACCCTTTTCTATTGGTGCCACCAGTTATGTTGCTATTAATCAATGCTACCAGTACTAGCCGATAAAATTAACTGATATTGTAAAATAGAATAGCGTCTTATACAAAAAAAATTCAACAAAAAATAAAGAAATCTGGTGGAGATACACTATTGAATGTTAATAACACGTTTCAATTCATTTAAACCCAAGTTCAAGGTAGTAAGATATGAAAGCCTCCCAAGTTCTTGTGGTATCATGCCTAAAAAAAGTAAGCAAGCTGGGATATATGGAAAAAATTGCAAAAAAATTTTATTTACAAACACCACGTTTATAGAATACAAAAAGTTAGTGAATATTTTATATTTATAAATGTGTAGATCATTTGCTTATAATGAGTTAAAACTTGTATGAAGAAACAAATATAAAATACTATATAAATCTATATTGATACTATATATAATATCAAATCGAGGGTACTCAGTTTTCACAAAGTTGACCTACTTTCATTAGCTTTAATTTGATGGATGAAAATTATAGAGATCACGTAAGCTTATTACTGACTTCATATTGCTATAGTGGCAGTAAAAAGACTAATAATGATAATTATCAAATTGAAAAAATTTAAACCATTATATTTTTCAAATGTAATATGTATCAAATCTATATCAATCCGTAGACTGAATATCTTACAGTAAAAATATCATTAATGTAGCTCAAAAAAGACTATATCAACAAGTGAATAATCTAGATATATCCATGTGAGTAGCTAATTTCTTTAGAATACATACGTATATAACTATTTGGGTAATGAAGTCTGAGGTGGAAAAAATTTGGAATTTTTTTCACTTTTTTAATAAAACATATATTCCTAACTTTTACAAAAAATACATGGTAAGTTAACAAATATTTCAACATTTACTGATTGATCCTTCTTACACATTGGAGTAAAAATTCATTAAAACACTTCAGGAAATAGAGTATTTCCTAAATTTTAGAAATGGCCAAAAGGCTTACGAATAACAAAAAAGGAATCTATATATTTTCTGTATTTTGAAGAAATACTATACTACTTAAGTCACTACTTTTATATATTGTAAGTATAAACATTAAATATCAATGCACCTATCAAATTATTATACGATAAACTAATGTGTGTAATCCTGCCATAAGCCTCCTTGAACTCAGAAGTACATTTATTAGGTTGCCAACTTAATCTGTCTCTATTTTTTATCCAAAGTGCTCCTTGAGTGCTTTTATACAATTTTTCTATTATATCCATATCACTGATTTGTTCCTCTCTCTGTTGAAAAATCATTTCAAAATAATAAACAGATGATTCAATACAAAGAATTCATCATTCAAATTCAATATTTTGCATTTTTGCATATAAGAAGTAAAACAAACACCATATCCATTATCATGTAGTAGAAGCAAATAATTATTTCGGAATTAAGTACTTCAAAGAAAAAATATATATAAGAATGAATCAAAGAGATAAGAGAAGCATAATTGACATTTAAATACAAAATATGTTAACAATACCCTTTACTGTGAAAATAATAAATATGCACTAAAATTAGTTAAAAAGATATTAGTTCTCACATATTTCAAGCCAGACATTTTTTTAAATCAATAGATTTTGTATGTTTACATGCTTACACACAGATAAGCTAATATTAGTAATGACATATAAACAGACAAAATTTATTTTTGATAGAGCTATCATTTTTCGGGAGTTGGTACTGCAAAAAAATTCAAAAATGATCACGTAACAAATTGAGACTTTAATTCATATCAAGTGCATGTAAGCTACAAAAATTAGTACATTGATTTATCAGATACCCCTAAGATATTAACTTGGAATTGGTCAAGTAGATTTTATATATTACATTAACCTATAAGAGAGAAGTAACCAAAGTGTATATCTCTTGCTGAACAAAGCAGTGCTCTCATTGAAAAGTTAAGGACAATGTACTGCATTGGCCTAAAATACTTGATCTTTACTATATTAAAATCACAAACATGTAAAAAAGGCAATACTATAAAGTCAATAATGACTACAATATTTGATGATATTTCAAAATTGTGAAAAATGTTCAAGTTTATGAGATAAATTTGCATCAAATTCATTATCCAGGAATATATCTCAGGTAAGATAATTCTACTACTGCTGTACTATTTTTCCTAGAAACTCTACAAAATAATAATATAGCATACCTTGCTATTGGCCAATGTAATCTTTGCTAACTCTATCTGCATAATGAAAAAAAGGAAATTATAATATATATTGTGAAAAATAATATCAAGTCCATAAGATAAATTAGTATCTAATTCATAATTGAATATATCTCAGTAAGACAATTCTTTTACTGTACTATTTTCCCTAGTCTAGGAAATAATATTGAAGCGTACCTTACTGTTCTCTAACCGAAACTTTTCAAACTCTTTCTGCGCACGTTGAAACTCTTGTTCAAGCTGAAAAGATAAAATAAAAATGCAGTGAAAGGTAGCTGAAGAATTTTGGAGACAAATATTTTAAATTTCAACGATTCTCGGTTAAATTCATCATCACAAAATATTACTTGAGTGGAAATGGAATCTACAGAAAACACATATATGGATACATACAATAAAGATTTGATTCATGCTAATATATTTTTGCTGCATTCAGTGCTAAAAATGGCTGAAAGTTTCTAAGAAAATGAATATTTTCATTCATCAATATTTTATGCCATACTAGCAACTATCAAAATTTATTTTATTTTCATATTGCTCTACTTTCAATGCAGGCAAATAATCCTAACAAACGATAACAAAACAGTGTTCTTTGCATCAAATTAAATATAGGCATATATTAGCATAATAAAACAGCACTAAGCTATGAAAATAAGGCATATTAAACTTCTACCAAGGAAATATGTGCAAATAAATAAAATATCACCTATATATTACACAATGAAAAATGAAGGTATATCATGTTACTAGTAGAAGTAGAACAGTAGCAGCTACATCAAATTAATCATCGAAACATATACGTATGAAATTCAGTTAAATTAAAAGCTATTGGATACACATGTATATACCTTTTCTTTCTCCAACTTCAGCCTGTTACGTTCAGTTTGCAGGAGTTTATTATCGCGATCACGCTGAGAAAAAAAAACTATTTCATTATGTGGCAAATATCTAAAATTAGAGTTGCTATTAAAACCATTCATGAAATATCAAACTTATCAATTTCTTACTAGAGATATTATATTGATTGAAGAAGAAGCAATAATAAACATAAATGATTCCTCATTAAAACAAAATAAATGCAAAGTAAGAGTAAAAAATCAATGTAAGGCCATGACAACTTATTTTTTAATAGTAAAAAGTTCAGTACTAAAACTCAAATAGAAGTAGAACAGTAGCAGCTATATCAAATTAATCCTCGAAATGTATACGTATGAAATTCAGCTAAAATAAAAGTTATTGGATACACATATATATATATACCTTTTCTTTCTCCAACTTCAGCTTGTCACGCTCAGTTTGCAGGAGTTCATTATTGCGATCACGCTGAGAAAAAGAAATTATTTTGTTGTGGCAAATATCTAAATATTAAAGTTGCTACTAAAATTGTTCATGAAATATCAAACTTATTAATTTCTTACTAGAGATATTACATTAATTGAAAAAGAAGCAGTAATGAATATAAATGATTCCTCCTTAAAACAAAATAAATGCAAAGTGAGAGTAAAAAAATAATGTAAGGCCATGACAACTTATTTTTTTATTAGTGAAAAGTCCACTACTAAAACTCAGTCAGAGGGGTAATTAATTCTATTAATTTTTTTATAATATTGAATTTTATGGCTTGAAAAAAGCCAAACTGAAACAGAAAAACAAGTTATCCAGGCCTCAATGCACTTTTTTAGCAGAAATTAAGAAGAGTTTATGATTCAATATACGTACATATATATCACCTGTTCTTTCTCCAACTTCAGCTCTTCATGTTCAGCTTGCAGGAGTTCATTAGCGCGATCACGCTGAGAGAAGGAAATTATTTCATTTTGTGGCAAATATCTAAAAATTAAAGATACTGTTAAGTTGATAAAAAAAACACCAATTATTTAGTTTCTAACTAACGATAATACATTGACCAAAAAGAAACAGTAATGAATATAAATATGAAGTCTATAAATAAAATGAAAAAAGAGATGAGAGAGAAAAAACTAGTGTAAAGCCACAACAACTTATTCCTTTGATAGTAAAGAATCAAGTCCTAAGACTAAGTTAGTCGGTCAATTAATTTTTGAATTACATCATAATTCTGAATTTCAAGACCTGAAAAATAAAACCAATGTTGGACAAATAAAAGAAGTTGTCCTGGCCAAAATACACAGCACTAAAGACACAATGTACATTTGCAATTATTCCTATTGGCTAACACATGGTGAGTCATTGTAATGGCAAATATCAAAGTGTATATTCAGCAGTCCAGTAATTAAAAATATCTTCTTTCATAATGATAAATAGTATAATGCTAATGCTACAAATATTGTAGGATTTTTAAATTATTTAATGAAATGACGTATATATGTATAATAATCTGAAATCAAATATACTTCATACAAAATATTCACTTCAGGTCTACCATAAATGAATAGTCAACTACTACTACTTCAAAATATTGAGTAATTCATGTGGATAAATTATAAACATGTATGCACAATCCATTTACTCATTTCGTATTTAAACATGGGAAAAATGAAATCGTATTTTAAATATGAATTCAGAAAATGTTTATATAGGGCACTTTTGAAGTAATACCAGATTTCCTGCACTTGGTACAGAATATAATTCTATTCAATTCTTCTAAAAAAATTTGTAGGAAAAACTTTTTGCAAACCGTTCTTGGGGGCCCATCTGGAACTGGTGCACCCCAAAATATAACGTTTTTAACTGTAATTCAGAATAAAATGAACTGTACTATAAAAATTTGCTACTTTTAATATGGATTCACATATTATTCATCAACTTCACTATGTGCATGCGTTCAAAACCTAGAGACTCTAAATTTTTATTCTATGTTAACAGCATTGAAGAGTTTGAATGACCTTTTGAACAAATCAGCCAAAATTAATTGAATTTATTGTATTTTACATGTACAACATGTTGATCATCAAATATTTACACAATCCATTGAAAACTGGTCATTTACATATTATGTAACATATCCGACAAGTGCATATATGCATCCATACATACGACTCATAAAAAATGCTCAGTATAGAAACAAATATCTATCCATCTGTAATACATTTGTATTTCATGACTTAAAGATGTGCAAAATAAAGTATTATGAAGGTATATATGCATACATACATGGGCATAATCTAGTTCTAAGAGTCTAAAAGTATAGTAAATAATGTACATTTAGCAAGCAAGGTACTGCTTAGCTTGGAATTTACAGATATCTTTTATCAGCGAGTGCTATTGATAATTTCATGCATGGTAATATAGACTTTAAACAATTATGTCACCTGTATCAAAGAGTAACGGAAAAAATGTGGCTAGTTTACATAGGTATTTGAACTGATAGTCTTAGGCTTATTATTATAAGAAAAGGTTTTTCGAACAGAAAGAATCTTAGCATAACATTAGGACTTTATTTTGGAATAGTACACCTCAGATACTCATGCATACTTGAAAGAATAAACATATGTTTCAGTATAAAAATGCAAGTTAAAGTATATATATATACCCCTGAACATTCTAAGAATTTATTGCATGTACATACTAAATCAAGTAAAAAATGAATTCGAATAATTCAAATACAGATATTTTAGTATCCAAGATATTAAAAATATTCTGCTATCTAACCAAATACATCAAAAAATAAAAATTTTTATATGATTTTTGAAATTACCTCTTCTTGGCTTTGAATTTTTGCTCTTAAATTTTCAATCTCTTGTTGAAGCAGCTGTTAAGAAAATATAAATAGATATAATGCTTCAAACTTTGCAAAAAAAATTAACAAAAGCAAAGGAAAAGCCATCTAAATAAAATGAATGTTTAAGCATTTGTATACAAATAAGCATTTCCAGTGATATCGTTTATTTCTCATTCATAGAAAATTACTTTTTCATATTGCAACAATGACATATTGCTCAATTTAATCTTATTAAACAAACATTCTTCAAAGTTTATATTTCTCATACTACAGAACTGAACATATGTTCGATCAAAGAAAAACAGTAACAACTAATAAACATTAACATTTTATTTATAGAGTACTTAAAGGCTACAAAAAAACATGAATCATTAAAAATAAAGATCAACGAGTAGTAGTACTTAATGGCACCACAAGTAACTCTGGTATCAGCAGATTCACCGATGAAAAAAAATAAAATTCAAACATACAATAGGAGGTAATTAGCATATATTATTTTAATCTCAATAATTGAGGCCAAGTTTGGAGAGAGTTCATAATTGTATTTTTAATTACCTCATTTCTTACTTGGAGCATGGGCAATTCATTGCCTTGGGCATCTCTTGCCTGAGAGAAATAATGTTAGGATGCTTCAAAGTTTAGGTAGTTTAAAGTTGAAGGAAGTGTCAGTAATAGAAATGATACACATTCACTGAAATCTTCGGGACAATATATGATTAAGCAGTTTTTATGAGTAGAATGTAAATTCAGATCACATGAAAAATGAACTATTGTATCAATCTTAAAACAGTTTTAGTAACTACCATTGTTTCATGTAAAGAAACAGTAATATTGCTGTTCCGGTAACAAATGCTACTATATTTTTGTTACGAAAGATTCAATATAAAGATTACATTGAAGACAAGAGTTGTTAATTTTAATTAATTCTAGTAAAGTGAGGTAAATATTCAAAACAAAATTCATTCTAACATGTTCGTTGAGACATGCATATGTACTTCCAAGTAGATTTCATCCATTTATTTAGTAACAGTTCACTATCCACAGTGTCAGCAGAAGATCAATTTACTTATAATTTAGAAGTCAATGGTGGAAAAAACTATTATTCTCAAAAATGAAACTTGAAACTATCTTTTTAAAGCGCATAACACAACGGAAATGAGCAATAAATTTAAAATATGTAACATTAATTGCACACATATTATGTTTAATAACTAATGTATCAGTCAATATGATGTGACCAAAACACTTAATATTAAATTTAACAATTGGCCGATGAGAAAGAATTTTGTTCAATTTGATACATAAACCATAAAACTGATACTGATGATAAAAATCTTACCAAAAAAATTTAGTTACACATTCACATTACCTGCATTAACGGGTACTGGAAAAAATCGGTGTAGTTTACTTGCATGATAGGCTGTTGATGTGCATTTGCTCGTTCATTTGCCATTCTATTTGCTGTAGATATTGCGTCTACAATACTCTTTCCTGGTTCAAAAATATTCTGGACAAAGAAAACAGAGCACCAAGTTAACGATGATTAAAACACATATCTCTACTGCATTTATATCTGCTATAATTTTTAACTTTGTATCATTCATAAACATTTTAGATACATTTAAATAATATATTATTTTACATCTAAATGGATTAAAAGAGCATGCATTGTTATGTACTTTTTCTAGCAAAAAAATCATTACTGATCAAAAATATTTCAACGATGTTCAAGGTGCTGGCATAGTCTGAAGATTTGATTAAAAAATTAATATTAAAAACAATCACTAAAATGACGATGATTTGATTAAAAACCATGTAAAATAATTTCAAGGTCTTAAGCAGTTTTCCTACAAGCTACAGTAGCCATCAAATATAGTTTTTCTGGTTGTCAATTGACAAACACTAAATTCTGACCTGTAGGATGCAATCCGTGTATAATCCATGTTCCCCACTGTCACGCGCTTCTAACCCGAGAGCGCAAGCGTAGCACACAAGTACCCCTATTCTCGTTTCGTGGCGCGGTTTCAGTTGAGGAAGTAATCTACCGCCAGATGCCGTTCTTCTAGCGAGCGGATAAGTTCTCGAGCCACATGCGTCGAGAATAACGACAAGTGAACGAGTTTTTCCCTCCGGTACACGTATTATACAGATACTATCGATAATATCTGAGTCTACAGATAGACAATTAAGATTGATTTCATTGTCCAGTAATTGTGCTTCTTTGTTAAATGCGCCTCCTGCAATATAGTGTTCATCGTTGTGGACAAGGCCATGACCTGTGTAATATATCAGGACCTCGCTGTGTTGAAATTGTGCAAGACGACGTTTTAAGCTTGAAATTTTTGTTTTAATGTCATCTATATCAAGATTAATTGCGGATATTATTTCGTAACCGCAAAATTCCAAACTTTGCGACATTGCGGATTCATCATTTAACGCGTTTTCAAGATTGGCGAGATGGTCGTAGCTGGAATTGGCGATTAAGAGAGCAATACCACGATGAGAAGCAGCCATTTTGGTGTAAGATTTCTTCTAGTTAAATGTGTATGCAAATGATGCCAAAGACAAGCAAATGATGCCAAAGACAAGCAAATGATGCCAAAGATAAGCAAACTATATTGAATGAAATTTCTTGCATATTTCTGAAGAAAATCTTTTTTAATCTGCCCGATCGGGTCCGCGGTACTAGCAAGGGAAGGAATTCCAAATTTTAAACTTGAAGCACATCTTTAAGTAGCCCTAGCCAAACATTTGTCTTGAATGGATGAATTTAATTTGATGTTAGTCACAATGGACTCAAGCATTCTGTGCAAATGCTTCATTTAGTTATCCATGGTTGTGCTTGTAGCATGTTGAACTTCCTAGTCAACTTCAGGCTTCTGCAACCTAGGGACAAACCCTAATTGTCAAATTTAAAATTTGTAGTGAATTTGCCTAATTTCAGAGCTGTTGTGAATGTATAAGCAAACAGTAAGATGCAAAACAGCAAGGAAGTATATTTCATACAAACATAGCTGTATTACTGGAAATGAATATACTTCATAGCAACACACAAATCATAATCCTAGCCCATCACCTTTGCCTGTTACTGCAGTCCAACAATGACTCGTCATAAAACTTAGAATTTCACAACTATAAAATGAAACTAACTCCTTAAGAAGTTAATTCCTAGCAATGTATAAATACATATATGTAATATTTTCTAGCTACCTTTCATATTGAATCAAAGCATTTATTCTTACCAAAAAAGTCTAAATTCAAAGTTGTCAAACTTAAATGCAACTTATCCAAACACAATGGGAAGTTTGTCAAAGTCTATAAGTTGTTTTTCAAAGTTGATTTCCAGTTTATCAAAGTTGGCTGCAAATACCAGTACATCTCTTCTGATATTCTTGTCAGAATTATAGCTAAAGAAATGAAAGGAGAAGTTAGTCATCAAACAGAAAGCTAGAATATTAAGCTTTAAAGATAAGTTAATAGGGATCTGAACTCAGTTGCTAGGATTTAGTAGATGTTTGGCATATATGAGTATGGAAATATATATCACTGAATGAAAAAAAGCAATGATTACTTTAATTTCTGTCTTCATCTGTAAAGTATAGCATGATAGTAGCAAGTTGAAAAAACACTATTTTGTAGACAGATGAATTTGACTAAGTTAAATGTTCAGATGTATGAAAGGAATTTGTTCATGTGCCAGGAGAAATTAACTAAAAAATGCTTGGTTGTAAGGATCCAATTCCCAAATCTCACGTATATAATCAGCAACACAAGGTAAACCAAAAATACAAGAGAGATACACACTTAATTTTGTATATTAGAACCTACTTCATATGTTGCCAAGAATGAATCTTGCAACACATCACAAAAGATATTATGAGCACAATTCTTTGCAAGAATCATACATGAATTATAACATTTTACAACAAAATAATCATGGTTCCATAATAATCACATGGCAACATATTAGATCCTGACATTGGTGCATTACTGTTCAGATTCTTGGGTAAATGTATAGCTATGATATTATTTGGAAGCATTGGGATTCAAACCCAAGACCTTAGTTCTCTCAAATATTATCATACTGTCAGGAATGTAAAATACAACATGAACACAAGGAATTGCAACAGAATACGTATATTATTACATCCTAAATTGTGTTGATAGAAGTGAGATAACTTCATCAACACAACAAAATATCACTTACTGAAACTTGTTCTTATAATTCAAATGGGAACTTGTTCTCATAGTCAGAACTGAAACTTCAACATAGCATTAGGAGAAACATACCGCAGCTACAAAATAGAATTAACTCCCTTAAGGGTTAATTCCTGACACATACTTAGCTATACATTTACCAAATAATTCTAAACAGTTACTAATTCAGTGTAAAAGAGTACAAGTCACTTCATATCAATATCTATCTGTGATGTTTATTTATTATATATATATATATTATCTAATTGCATTCCATTTGTTTTGTTTACTAAATATCATTGGTACATTGTTAAGAATCAATAAATTAAAGACTATGCATGTAACCAATAATAAACATCACTAGAAATCCAAAAAAGACACAAAGCCAATGATGTATTAATCCCTATTCATGTGTTGCCAAGAATGAATCTTGTCAATACAATACTACTTAAGAGCACACGCATATGAAAGCACACTTATGAGAACATACTTATGAGAACACACTAATGAGAACATACTTATGAGAATACACTAATGTGAACGTACTTTACAAGAATACACATATTAGACGAATTAAGTCCATAGTATCACAGTTTGCTAACAGATCACAGCGAAACAGATCAGATCCTGACAATTTGCTCATACCAGTTTATAACTAGACAGTTTAATTTCTCTTAGTTCAGCTTAATAAAATTCCTAGTAACTAGCGTTATTTAGTAGGAGGAAAGCTGTTACTAAGATTAGTTTTTGGTGTAAACTAACCTTAATATGCAGCAAACAATGCAATAAGTTATCCTGTTAAAATGCAAACTCTAAAAGTTCAATCTGAAATAATATTCAGTGCAATATTTGTAATGCAAGATATTTGTTTTTTTATTGTGAGTGTAGAGTGGCTCATCATTACTCACAATTAGTTTGTTTTGCACCAAAGGTCAATTTGTGATAAATTCATATCCAAAACCTTTTTCAATTAGCAGGAAATATCAGTATATACAGACAGTAGTTAGATAGTCAATTCAAAACAAACAATACATAGAATCAGGTTTAAAATATGCAGTAGTTTAAAATTCTTCATTACTTACTGTAACAGCAAACAATTTTTAAATTTGCTTCTTAAAATTATTTGCTGTCACTACGTATTGCTACTCTTAATTTAAGCCAAACACCCCAAAAAGAAATATGCCCAATATTTCTTCCAAAATTATTTGCTGTCACTACGTATTGCTACTCTAAATTTAAGCCAAACACCCCAAAAAGAAATATGCCCAATATTTCTTTCAAAATTATTTTTACAAATAGGCTAAGCAAGTGTGTATTTTTTCTCAAAATAACCCAAGCTGTTAAAATTTAAGTACAGCCTGTATCTGAAATTAATTGCCATATAATTTGATTCAGATATATTTGTGTTGGGCCATTTATGAATAGTTCAATGATATCCTAAGAAATGGTATTCTTATTAAAAAAAATTACAAATTGGTTTTTATTTTAAATCTCTTTGAAATAATAAATACTCAACAAAGTACTGATGTGTTTTTGAAACTAAAACTACTGTCTGGAAAGTATACAGTGCAAATTCTTAGAATTTCAATATGATTCAAGTTTTCTTAAGTTTTTAAAAGATTTTAGTAACATATTATCTATTTGAGCACCTGGCAACAAAATTTTTATACATTGTACTTTTGGAAAGAAGCGATGCACATACTTTTATCTTGGAACCTGAACGGTTAATGATCTTTGCCAATCTAGATTCTACACTATGGAAAAGCTCTTTTCCTGCTACTCCTTCCAACCGTTCAATAAAATCTCAATAGATTTAGTATCACAATTGGGTAAAGTATTTGGCAATACAGTCAATACAAAAAATATTGGCATGCTGAATTCATACCAAATATCAATATGTCATATACTAAGAGCACACTGCCATTGCAAAACAAAAATTTAAACCAGGGATTTCCATTCTTTGCTTTGCGTTTCATATCAGATCAGAGGCTCTGTGTATCAACGCCGTGTAGAGCTGTCATGTCATTTGACAAGCTGTCAAATTGACAAAGTGATATTTCATAATTATTGTTATTACTTAATCATTAGATCTTTCTTTTTAAAATTTTAAATTAAAGATTGATATGGGTTTTGGAAAATTTTCTGTTTGTAAGCTCATCAAGCTGGTATTTAATTGGTTATGTAATTTAGTTCAGTTGTCAGTTTCTAGCATTTTTTTCCTTTTTTTCTCACAAAATTTGGGAATTCTTTAAGTATCAAGTAATTCTCAAAGTAGAGAGGCAGAAATGCCTTAGCCCAATAAAATATGACTTTACAATGAAATTTTTTAAGTGACGGTCATTGAGCCATAGTACAAGGTAACAAAATCTTTATTGAATAAAAAAATGTGTAATGCTATATATGAATCTTTCGATTATTGGAAGATAACTCAAAGTTAATTGGCAGAAACTGGGCATAGGATATAAAACATAATCTTTTGAATAGAAATATTCATTAAAATTCTAGAAATTTTTTTGAATTTTCTGCAAACAGAGAGCTACCAGGTGCAATTATCTTTGAAATACTTTTAAAAATTATCACTTTATAGCAATGAAAATGTATGTGAAACGAATGGCTACATCTTGCCAACTTTACAAATGATCAAAAGTAATGCACTTTCAGATTTTCAATGTGAATTTTTCTAAATGTATTATCAAAATAGTTTCAAACCCATTCTCATGTACTTTTCTTGTGATTTAAAAAATAATATGGTATGAATTGTGTGAAAGTCAGTATGCATTACAAATTATGTATCAGGTTGAAAATTCAAAACATTAGTAGTTTGCTAGAAGTTTCTTCACAGCATATAAGAATTGTAGCAACTCATTTTAGTTGTTCAATGCATTAAACGTGTATACTTCCAATGAAAATGGAAATCATTTTTGTTTTTAAATAAACTACTACCTTCCTCAAAATGTAATATAAATGCCTATGTTTCTTATGTAAATGACAGGGACTTCTATTTTGAAATAACAAAACAACCATATTCATCCGAATATGAAGTAGAACTTTTAAAATGCTTATCTTTATTCAGATGAGATGGTATGCATATTGATGTTGACTGCATATCATTCCCCCCCTCAATATAAAACTTAGGAAATGTATTTATGCTTAATTGAATTTATGGTGTAGTGTTGAATAATGTAATTTTAAACCAGTCATAATCCATTTGTCTAATCTAAGATTCATTGTGAGTATTAATAGCAGTTATATTGATAAATCCTTGAGACATATTTTCAACTAAAGAAGTTGGAGCCCTGATTGTACAGAATAATTGTGATACTCCCTAATACTTTTACAATAATTTTTTTTAATTTTTCAGGCATTTTGGAGTTATTAAAGCAAATTCACACCATCCAAAATCAAATAATGATATGATTCCATTAGGTCCTACATGGATGCAGTTAGCATATGATGAGATTTGGGCTTAATAAATTGTCTTTACTTGCCAACGTGATATGAAAACAACGTATAAACAGGTATGCATGCATGTAAGTGCAATTCACTTGATATTTTTAAGGTATTTATGTACGTAGGTATTAGGAACTAAACCTTAAGAGAGTTAATTCTATTCAGTAGCTGCAGTACACTTTTCCTAATGCTATGTTGAAGTTTCAGTTCTGAGTATGAAAACAAGTTCCAGTTTAGATTATGGAAACAAGTTTCAGTAAGTGATCTTTTGTTGTGTTGATGAAGTTATTTCACTTCTATCAACACAGTTTAGAATGTAACAATATATGTATTCTGTCACAGATTTCTTGTACTTATGTTGCATGTTATACTCCTAACAGTAGGTTACGTTTTCTAAATTTGATTCATGTACTGATTTTTGTATATTATGCCCACTTAACAAATCTTGTATTTGTAAATGTGCGTGTGTTAAGTGGAAGGAGGAAACAACACAATAATATAGTGCATTTGCTGGTACCTAAGGTGGGGTGAGTGGCAGTGTAGGCAGAGAGAAAACAGCAAATGCAAAAAGATTTAATAAAATATAAAAGTTTTATCAAATTTATGAAGAGTAAATAGAAAAACAATACTGAACATATAAACATGTCCCCGCTAGCTCCTGCAGTATACCCTCTTGAAGTGCCCTTCAAGCTGGCTCTCCAGTGAATCTTGCTGCATCTTCTAGTCCATAAATCAATGTAATAATTTCCATTTATATTATTGTGACAATTCTAGAACCATTTGTGTAATTCCAAGAAATTGTCTTTGGCAGAAATAAAGCAGAGTAATTGATAAAAGGGCCGATTCCAACGGGATTAAAGTTCTGATGATTGCTCTAGAATAATATCCAGTCAGTTGGAGCGGAGTTTGAAGTTGATAAATAAGAGTATTGGGGGAGCATGATGAAAGTAGAATCATTCTTTTGCAGGTTGAACTGGTTGTAGAAAATAATCCAAGAAGTTTCCAAATAACCATAAGAAAGATGACATGTGGCAATTTGTAGAGTAGGCGCACAAAGAATTATATAAAGGATTGTGGCAAAGGTGTAGACATAAAGGGTATAGCATTTAAGGCACAAATAGGATAAAAGGCGCAAATAGGTAAAAGGGGCAATAATTATAGAAAAGGTGTAGGTAAATAAAGGCAAATGTTGGTGAAGATAGTTAAGCAATCATGCTGTAATGACTTAAAGAGATAACAGGACTGGCAAATATTCTGACAGTGTGCCAGGAGCACTTTATGTTCTTCCAACAAAATTGTTCATACATTTAAGCTGCACGTCATTCTAAGAAATGTTATGCTCAGAATCTTTGTTATAAATGGTAGCAATTCATTTGTGCATTTGCTTAATTTATGCTTGTCATTTATGAGATTAATAGTTCTTTGGGCCTTTAGAAGTGCAAGCACGCTCTTTTTTTCTTGTGACTTTTATGTCGACCAAACATGGCATATTTTGTGAATTTTATGTAATTCTACTTAAAGACCAAAAGGATAGTAGTTGCAATCTATTGGTTGTACACTGATATTCTATCAATTGATGGTCTACTAAATGATTTATTCTACCAGTTGATAGCTTTACCTTCCACTAATCTCTTTTTACTGGTGTAACATATAGATATCTGTAATTTGATACATTTGATTAACTGATAGTTATTGGTATAACTGATGGTATCAGCCTATTGAATATCTACTATAATTGTTTGGTTTTTAGCGCTTTTTACCTTCATAATGACTGAATAATTGTAGATATTGGTATCTTCCCTCTTATATTTGGCTCCAAATAGCCTCTCTTGGTCCCTAAGAGAGGGAATGAAAGTGGAGCTTACTGAATCTCAAAAGCTACACTTTTTGAAATTGATAAAGATTTTTAAAACAAAGAACAAATGATACAATTGCTGCAGATTTGGACAAGAAAATTATCATATTTTTACAATTTCCATGAAGTCAAACTAGAATAATGCTTGAATTTTATTTCTGTAAATTTAAATTGGTTATAATACGCATTGGATGTTTTTTCTAGCTGTTTGAAATAAAGTCAATATTTTGTACTTGAAAACATATCACAGATGTTTTTAGTTTTGCATATTTGTAGCCTTTATTCAATTTTAGATTCAATACAGGTAATGAACTGAACTGTCTAGATGACATGTATGCAAAATCAGTAATTTAGATTATGATCAAGTTGTACGGTATGAAGATATTGAGCTTTGTGGATTGTATTACCCTTTTCAAGCCTCAAATAGAACATATCTGCTTTTCATGAATTTTTACTTACAACAAAAAACAAAATATCATATTATGTCTAGATCAGCATCAGATTTTTGGATGTTACAAATTTCAAATATAACAAAGTAATTTTGTAGACCCAACAGTTTCATTATATCTAAAAATGCTGTTCATCTTATTCTTTTGCTGTTGTTATTATTCAAATAAAGTATACAATTTGATAGTTTTCTAAATTTGTTTGTTTGCTCAGAACAGTTTTTTTCATACATATATATTAGATGGTTGTCATTTTTAGCGTAACGTAGGTAGTGGAAAAAAATCCTAGTGGCACTTATAAGTATTTTGTCCATTGTAGAAAATGGGCAGCAAGGGAACTTGCTGATGCCTGCAGAAATTTTAGCTGATCAGCATTTCCAAACATTATGCAAGTATGCTGCCAAGCATTTGAATAGAAAGGTTAGAATTGAACTGTTGACTTCCACTATTGAAGGAAAATCAAGAAATTCACTTTTGTCCAACTTGAAAGATGGGACAATCAATATCCTGGTTCAAACCCATGTTGTACATAGTCCAACTGTCAAATTCAAATGTAAGTTCATGTAATCTGCAAAATTACTTGGAATTTTTAATTTTGATTACTTTTGATAAATGAGAATTGTAACTTTTCATCTGTGTTGTATACCAATAGAAACAAAGTGACAACTTTTTAATAAAAAGGTAAACAAAATTAATTTTTACCTAATTATCAAAATTTCACCCTTTACAATAAAACTACATTTAAACTAAATTAACCTGCTAAATTGGGCCCTACTTTATGAATATATATCTATATATATATATATATTTTTATATATTTATTATGTTATTATACAAATTCTTAAGTAGTGGTTACTGCAAGCTCTGGTTAAGGCATAGGGCTTAAGAACTAGCTATAGTACTGTTGCTTTTGACTTAATTTATATCTCTTCTGCTAAATAAACTTCTCTTTTGCTTATAGATCCTTTATTACCGCAGTCAAAATTGTTATAGTACATGGTTCTTATATTAGTTGGGCAATATAATGGTTTAGGTGCAAAAGCATATATCTTACCAACTGCTGTTAATCTCTATTTGATACCATTGAAAAGCCTTACGTTATGTTTGCTAGATTGTCCAGGTTAACTTGTAGGGGTAGCATAAATATTTTAAAGCTCTATTAAAAATAGTGCTAGTTATTTGTAATATGTTAACATATTTTAATTCATATTGAGATTGATCAGTTGACTGTACATTTGTTGTGTAGTTGTTTTATTGAAGTACAGCCTTAGAAAGTATTCTTAAAATATTCCTCTAAAGCAATCTTAAGCTGAAGATGCATTTTGTATGATTCACAACTAATTTTACCCTCTTTCTCTTTCTTCTATGTAGGTATATCTATGCTTGAGATTCATCTATAAGAAACTTTGATGTTTATTATTTTTATGCGTGCTAATGAACATACATGCATCATTTATGAGTATGAAGCTATGTACATGTAAGCAATTGATTCATGTAAACATTTATTGTGATACATAGATCCATAATGGTGCATTCATTCAATCCTCTGTTTGCATATACTGATCTACAAGATTCCATGAATGTATAGATTTATTCTTAGTACAGTGTTAGGAATGGCAGTGGTTGACGAGGAGCACAGATTTGGCGTTTTGCAGCAGGAAGCCCTAATTGAGGGTAATTCGGGATCAAATACAGAGTATCTGTGCCATGTGCTATACATGTCTGCCATGCCTACACCAAGAACTGACACTTGCCAGATATGGTAATTTGGATGTGTTTCAACTAAGAAATGAGCCAAAAGGAGCATGTACAAATGTGCAAACAACACTTGTGAGCATGTCCAGATTTGACGAGGTTTGCAACTGCACATTGATAAAAGGCAATCTAGAAGTCTCATTAATTTTGGCATCATTCCTATATTTATTTTGTAAACATGTACATCAACCGTGCCTATACCCTAATTTATGCCACAAATCAGGTTAATAGACTAAATCAAGAGTATAGCAATTACATTCGGATATGATTACTGGAATGATTACTCTGATTTGTGCATAATTGAACCAAGTCTATTCATTCAGATTTGTTGAAGTTTTTGCAATGCATCGTTCTTTAACTTGGAAAAATTGAAATAGCCAAAGCAAGTTGTACCTTATAAATTTCACATTATGCAAGTGGAAGGTAATATTTTTACTTTCATTTCAGAGTATGTTACATTCTTCGGGTTGTTCTTTTCCACCTCTTGATCACTTTGTACTTAGACGAGGTATAATCTCTCCGGTCAGGGTTGAATATTCTGTAATGTAATGTGCCTTACTGCATTTATCATTTTAAATGTTAGTTTATTTGATTTACTATTGGTTGCATTGGAAGCTATAAGTCTGCACTTTTTTTGTCCCTGTATGCCTTACATTATATTAAAATGCAATTGAAATTTCAAATAATCTTCAATATTTATTTAAATTACAGGACCAAGAATACACTTTGGGGTGTTTTCTAGACTTGCAGATTTAAGATAACTCAAAATTTGTTGGGGCAATATATAATCTCCCCCTAACTGTAAAACTGAGACCTATAAGTTGATGCATCAGAATTATATTATTCTTGTAATCTATGTTATGAGCTTAGTTGTTGTCAGGATCTGATCTGTTTCGCCGTGATCTGTTACTGAACTGTGACTCTATCGACTTAATTCGTCTAATATGTGTA
>JAULBW010005235.1:0-19358 GCA_032358265.1 Vaucheria bursata | reverse complement strand
GAATATGGGTGAACATAACCGAGCAGTTATGCCGTAGAAATTTAAAGAGATAGCAGGACCGGCAAATATCCTGACACTTCGACCAGTTCAACCGACAAAAGAATCATTCTATTTTCATCATGCTCCCTCTAAACTCTTTTTGCCATCTTCTACTTCACTTCAAACTCTGCTTCAACTGACTGGATATTATTCCAGAGTTGTCATCAAAGCTATAATTCAACTTAAACCAGCCTTATTTTCAATTACTCCACTTTACTCTGCTTTATTTCTACCAAAGACAATATCTTCAAATTCCTTGAATAATTCTAGAATTGCCATAAGCTTACCAAAGGGTATTACAACATTTATTTATGGAGTAAAAGATTTAGCAAGATTCACCAAAGAGCCAATTTCAAGGGCACTTCAAGGGGGTATATTGCAGAAGCTAGCAGGAACATGGTTATTTGTTCAGTCTTGTGTTTATATTCTCTCTTCATTAGTTTAAAAAAACTATCAAGTTTGATTAAATCTTTTCTTTGCTTTGCTACTTGCCTGCCCTCTGCTGTACATCGGACTATACCCCCTTAATTTAGCTACATTGTCCAACACAGGTATAAGTAATATATCATACAACTGTACCCTTCTTCTTCCATCATCAACAATAACATCAGCAACATGTAAACATCTTTATAAAGTCATTAGACAATCTTTGATGCTATCAGCTCATTCCTCTCCTTTTAGCCAGCAGCTCTGCTAGTGCCTCAAACCCTTAGGCTTTGATACAAGGGGAAAGGAGGCATTAAATGCCGGTAAAGGGTCCCTCTGATATTAGCTTTTATTGCAGGTGCTCACTTTTCCAATTGTACATTTTCTCTAATCAAGAATATAATTTGCACTTTATAGTCTTGATCCTTGTTTGTGAATTATAATACTTGTCACATATTTAAATGTTACTTTGAGTTCATTTTCCAATTTTTACTATTGTTGGGTGACTGTCAGGACCAAATACGTTTTTGCCATGTGATTGATATTAGAATCATGACTCACTTATATCTTTTATTGTGTACATGTACAATTCCTTCAAGGAGTTGCAGTTACAGTGATCAAATTTGTCTTGTATGCATGTAGAACAAGTTGTAAGGTGTTGAAAAGATTCACTCTTATCAACACATGCAATAAGATTAATATAACTGCATTATTCATGCAATATACTTGTGTTCCTTGTTTTGCTCTGACTCTTGGATTACTTGCCAGGACAATTAGTTAGTCTCAATAGTGACCAAAATATTGCATTACCACTAAAAGGTCAATATTTCTCTATATTAATCATCAACAAGTCTTTGGTAGAATGATTCCTTTTCAAATAGGTAAATACTGACCTTTTCAACAGTGGGGTTGACTCTCAGCTGACCTTTTGTGGTGCATTTAAGGGCTCCAATTTTAAACAGCTAAGAATACAAGAAGCAGGCAACTGGGTCAAAAGTGTGTATCTGAGTAAACCATTGTATTTAACTGCTTTTGTCCTTTGAATTGAATCAATAGAATCATTAAACTAGTTTATACTACTATGCGTGAAGTCTGAATCAGTTCATTCAAGTTCCACCACAGCTTTACTTTCACATTAGCAGTCATCTATATTCTCAATTTCATTTTCACTGTCAAAACTTTATTTTAAAAGTGGTGGTGTACTCTATTTGGCATAAATCAATATGTTTCTTCTCATTTTACCACAAATAGTTTCATAGCTTCTAATAAGTAGTCCAATAATTGACTTAAACTTTTCTGAAGCAGAAATTTGATGTAACCATACCAAAAACTTTTAAGACAATTACTTGAAGCATGAAATAAATTTTCTGCCGGTAAGTTAAGACTGCAATACCCTTTTCCTTTTCAGAGTGTATTTGGATTGAGATTCAGCATCAGCACAATTTGTAGTTTTGAATAAGCAATCTGTTATATTCAAAAAGAAAACTTCCTGCACATCCTTAAAAGTTGCAGTTGGACTTCTTTCTTAATGATTAGAAGAATAAAATATTTGTATTTTTTATCAAACATGCTGTCTCTAATAAATCCTGGATTTAAAATTGAGCCACCTTATGGCATCACAGTATACATGATGTTTCAAAGGTAGTAAGATACAGCATATTCTTGGTTATTTTTTGATGTAGCTGCAAATGTATGATATATGTAAAATACAAGATTTTAATTATGTGGAAATTGCATGATTGCACTATCAACAGGTTCCAGTATTTCAATGCTTCAACCTTAGTTCTGAAATGGTACATGTAATATTTTTGACCCTCTTTGCAATACGCTTTACACGTTTGACTGTTCCTTCAATAAAGCCATACATTGTAACAATGCTTTAGAGTACTTTTTAAAGACATTTAAACCACCTCAACAGTGTTTTCCATCATGTTGGTGCAAACTGTTTAGAAATATCTAAATTTTGAGCATTATGTCCATGTATTATATTTTAGTTTACAAAATGACACAATAAAAACTAGGATCTTTGCTGTATTTAGGTTAACTTAGAAGAGTCTTGCACCATCTTGCCTTCAAATAACTCTTAGATTTCACAAAAGGATCTTTTGTATTTCCAGGCAGCACATTCACTTTAACCCAAATGCCTGCACAGAGTTTATTCCAGTGCTGCTGTTACTGCTTATCAATGACTGTTAGAATGCTTAATTAGAAAAGCAAAGTTGAATATTTAAACAAACATTACTACAGTTATATTTAGAAAAGTAGTAATAAGGGCAAATAAATACAATGCTCAAGCCAAGACTACATGGGCAGTGGTGGTGATCATTGCATTACACTTTACATTTAGCATAGATAAGCCATGAACAATGTTTTGGGGTTTTTCACTAGATTTTACACCTGCCCCATACTTTTCAACTGGACAAATTATAAATTTGTTAGGAACAAGCTCTATTAAGGATTAGTTCTTATATCTATGTAGCTGCAGTATGATTTGTCCATGTTTTGATTTTAGTTTTAGTTTGGTTTCAGTTCGGTTTCAGTTTGGTTTTAGTTCGGTTTCAGTTTCAGTTCTAAGATGCCTCAGAGAACTGAACCCTATTCTTCATGCTACTATGTTTTAGGTATTGCAAAAGTTATCTCACTTTCAGCAACACATGTAGCTTAATATCAAATAATATTTCTCTTTTGTGTTATTTGTTGTGTTTGTATTTTCCTAACGATACTTCAGTTTTAGGAAAATAATTGTAATCTTTCTAACACTTGCCTAAGAAAAAGAGTAAATAGTTAAAAATAGCTGATCTCACATCAGTACTTAAAAATGCACACACTTTGATTGATTGCTAGTTTAGCCATTTTTTTCAAATGCTCAAAGCATGCAATTGAGCTCTCCCAAAGCATATGAATGAAAAATTTGAAAATATTTCTAGTTTTTGGAAATGGTCCTCTTTAGGTAAACAATTTACTTACTTGAGATTTGATCACAATTTTATTCAAGTAATGAAGATCAACTTTATGTTAAAATTTTCAATCTATGTGATATAAAATAGGGTGAATGAAATTAGAATTTTGAAACAAATATCTTAAAAATACTTGTTGAAAAATGCAAGAATGACGTTACGTATGATAGAAAATACTTGGATATCTAATGGTTTGGATATATAGTAGTTGAAAAATGAAGAGTCAACGAAGGTTAAGGGTGTAGGTGTACTTTCCTGTTGGTATTTGCTTCTTTTTGTATTTAACACCACTTGTTGCCTCATATAAAAAATTTGTATTTTTATATTATTGACTCCATCATTTTTTTATGGTTAGGAATCAGAGAGTACTAATCCAAATGATAGAGCAAAATTGTAACCTTGGATATTTTACTTTATCTTTACACATCATTTGTAACTGGTAATGACAAATCACTTTAAAGGCAGTACTTTGGTGATACTCTTGTTGGGAACTTTTCTAAATGAAAAAAATGTTGGTATAAAAGTATAACTTATCAGAATCTTGTACTTTTTTTTCAATCGGCAAAAAATTTAGAAAGTTTCCGCTGCCAAACTTTATCCCATTTTCCATTCTTATTTGGTTTAGCTATATCTTTCAACCCCCCCTTCCCATATCATAATTATATATTTGTGCTTGCACAATAGTGTTTATAGCTTGGCCAGTGAGCACAAAGCCATCTCATCATGAAAGTTTTTCCATAATCCTGAAATTTTTTTTGTTCCATCTGTTTTTGCAAAAGGCTTTTTTCAATGTGTCGAATTGTTTTACCCGTGGAATAAAAAGGTATGGAACGGATCTAAATTTTTAGATTGGTATTCAATGTAGCGTGAAAATATCGTAAGTTACGTTTTTATCTATTTGTCAAGTTTTATAGGCAATCGAAGCTTTCGACGTTTTCAAATTTAAAATTGCAAATTAAAAATATAAATCGACAGTTGGCAAACAAGTTGCAAGCAAAAAGCGCGAGGACTTTTTCATTCATACCGCATTAATATGCCAAGCATCAATAGAAATAATTCGCGTAGAAAGACGCTGAGCCCTTCAAGAGTCAAGACTTTCTTGAGTGGCGTCGAAGTTAATGATGATCCAACGAATTTTCCTGATCCACCTGAGAGTACACCACGAAAAGTGTTGACTGTAAGAGATCAGAATGTCGTCACAAGCAGCTCTTCGAATCGCAGATCTGCTAAAAAAAGAAAATCCGTTTCATCTAGTATCGATAAAGTGCCAGCTGACGGGCAATTAGAAGTATTTAGCACTGATGGATACTTTAAGTCGTATGCCGAAACAACATTAAAAATATCGAAACCTGACATTGATGTTCGGGCGCTAAGTTCTATGTACCTACAAGCTTCCCCTGAAAGTCAGTATTCTCGACGTATTGCCGCACGCATCTTTGCTTGCACAGGCTATCCACTCACCTGTAACGTTGCCACTGATTTGGCCTTACTTTGTGCTAGAGGTCGCGATCTTAATTGGAGCGTTGATCCAGCAGGTGATGATCCAAATCTCCCCTCATTGCCAGTGTTAACGAGTAAACCGAAGCCACTCTTGCCTGATTCTAATAGAACGAAACGAACTCTAATCATGCGTTTCAAACCCGTCTTGGAACACATGGAAGAGGATAGCAAAGCTGAGAAAGAAACCCTTCGGCACATTACAAAACTCACAAGTAAACGTATGCCAGATAGGACTTTCAAGTATTTCCAGGATGAGTCAAACGGCGAAGAAGTTGACTCTTCTCTCTTTGTGCAGCGTTACACAACTCACATCGAGTCTGTAACTTCAGCATATCATCAGAGTATGGAGCTACAAAAACTGCCAAATTCTCCCACAATCGAGGAATCTGAAGATGGTAACTATTCCATGTTTGAGCAAGATAGAACTCTATCTGAAGTTGATGAGCATCCTGAGTTGAAACAAGATGAATCTCTTGCAATTTTTTTAGGCAGTGCAGATTTGAAATGCACAACTCCTTTATCACCTGTCATTCAAGAATCCAAGGAAAGTATTGAAAAATACTATCAAGATGCTATTTATGAAGCTGAGTCTGAATTATGGCAGCAATGGGATAGCGCTTTGGAAAAGTACCACAAGAAAGCAAAAATTGCAAAAGACATGAAGGAAAAAAGTTTGGAATTGTATAAATAATATTTATTCTATATATGAACCAGTGGAACCAGCCTTTTTTCGATATGCCTCAATAAATGTTTGATATTCGGCATTTTTTTGATGTTACTATTTCTAATCAGGTTACAGCCCATTTAAAAAGTCATATAACTAGTAGACGTACATGACTCATTTAACTTTTTTCGCATAAAGTCGTCTATATATCAGAATCCCAGTACCAATTGTGGAACCTATTGTTGATTTGTTCCACAGTGAAAATTGTCTTCAAAGCCTTACATTTATATTCTGTACCTAATTCTTAGTTGCCTTCAGGCTTGAGTTTTTTTCTACTCGAGACTTGTTATTTTGAACGAATCATTTGCCAGTAGAGATATTAAATATTTGATTATAATCATTTTATTTGTCTGCATGCGTAGCTCTATTTGCTGATATATATTTTCAAGGAATTGAATTTTAAATGAGGTGTTTCCCTTGCAATTTGCAATTCATGTAATGCATATGTTCTAGGTTGAATTGTTAGCAGTAAGTGATTAGTACGCAAGCTGCCATAGTAATAACTGAATCTTAAAAAACTCCAAGAGCTGGCACTATACAGTGCTATCGTTTTTAAGACTTGTTCAGTGAACGAAAATTTGGGATAACTATTTTTTTTGTTGAACTTGAATTTTGAATAAATCAATTTTTCTCGTTTCATTCAGGTTAAATCATAAGCATATTACAAATTTGTCAGGCATTCTGTTACGGTCAGTACAAATATTATATACAACTTCTGTCACAAAGTTCAAGTAGTACTCAATTTTGTCTTCTAAAAAATGTCTACCACCTCTGCAATGACTTTTCTAATGCTACAAAACCAAAATTTACTCATCATTCTTAAATATCACATGGTTTAACAATTATTGTCCTCCTAGAACTTATAGATATTATTTTTTCACCTATTTCATCCGGAATAATTGAAAAACTCGGTAGTTTAATCCTGTTTCATTTCCCATTCTACTGCATATTATTGAGAGATTTCTCTAAAGAATCTCAGTGATATACCTATATTGCAGAAGTCATGGCTGACAAATCATGTGCAGGCAATTACACTGAAACTTGGGCATATTTTGTACTAGCGTAGGCATTCAGTTGGAACAAATGCTACATGATTTGGGAACTAAATAAATTGATAATAATTTTACTTTTCATGTAAAGTTACCCTAAAATTCCATAAATTAAAACATTGATGCAAATAATATATTTCAAAAGACTATTTTTGATTTTGCACAAAATTACTTCATGCAAGTGTGTCGGTGCGATTCTAAGCTGATTGTACACAAAACATCGCTCTGCAACAACAAATTCAAGCATCAAGAAATAAATTATTGCATCTTTAAAATTGGTGTGATATTCTTCAATGAACAAGCAATTTTCAATGCTACAAATAATTAAGATAGCAGAATTGTTCACATTCCAATGATAAGTTTTTACCATAAAATAAATGCATTATATCGATATCAAACGATTGAACTCTTTAGTATACGTCAAAACAGGAAACAATTCACAAAAATATACATTAAATTGCATTCTTTCGTATTTTCAAACGCTTCGGAGTTGGTTTATCGTTGGCAACAGTAACTGCAGCAGCCGGCACAGATAGTTCTTTTGGTGGAAGCAGCATCATACCTTTACAAATCAGCTTCCCTTTCACTTTCATTCTGAACTCATGCGGTTGTATCGAACTTAAATACTCTGCTAAATCTCTATCAGTTATCACTTTTAGAGGCGCAGCACCTAATTCTTTACGTACTTCTTCTAACGCTTTTTCAGGGTTTTTTACATCATTATCATCCTTCTTCGAACCAAAGTCTGTGGGTCGTGCTCTAGATTCTTGAGGCAAAACTTTAAATACATTGTTGTCAGATTCCAGTGGAACTTGAGAACTAGTTGGATTATTAGCAGTATCGTATGCTGCAATCAAGGCAGCAACTGCAGCGGCGACTGCAGCAGCTTCACCATGTTTCCGTCGTTTTTGACCGATATTTGGCTTCAAATCGTACCTATCGCCCACTCGACGCTGGAGTTGCAGTAGTGCCACATTCTTTATATCTCGTGTGCCATCCCGCTCTTCACGTATATTCCGATCCCACCATGTTTCCAATGCAGCATGCGCTTTGACTGCAGCTGCACTTCTACTTCGTTTTAGCTTCTTTCTCGTTTCTTCTCGTTTGTGAAGATCGGTATAAATTTCCATTTCCCATTTCAGCTCTTGTCCAGCACAGGTAACTTCGTGTGCAGTTGCCTCAGCCTCTATAGAAGTCATGTATTTCGCTCCGATTTTCATTGTGACACCTCTAGGAAGGATATAATTACCAGCATTATCTTCTGTTGTAATCTTGTCAGTTGCTAGCTCACGAACAAGACCAGATTGGCGCTGCCATGAAATACCTACAAGTTCTTCTAGCATTTCGCGAAGATACTGCTGCGATGCATCTGAAATGAGCTTACACACAGGGCTACTAGCAGCACCTGCCCCTCCTTTCCATTCTTGCAATAGTTTTCCTTCCTTAGCAAAACTTGTTTCACTTTTATCTTCCGAAGCAATGGATACATTTGATTTGACCAAAGCCTGCCACACGTTATTATGTCCCACAACATTGGAATCATACCATTGTAGTGGGGCAGAAGAACTTAATCTGGGTCTCACTAAGGTTTGAAAATTTCCTACTCCAACATTTCTGTTCGGAGGCACTAAAGCTTGTGAATAGGCATATGATGCTTTAGATTGCTGCTGAAAGCCAGGAAGAATATGGAGCTTTTTTTCAGCTTGCACTCGATTTATTGGAGGATTTTGAATTAGAGGTGTTGCAGAAGATGCTGATGATTGAGCTGGAGTTGGCGATTTTTGCATATTGCGTTGCATTTGCATTGCTGCAACTTTTGATCCACGATGACCTACAGTAAAACTGCTAGCTGCTTGATTTTGGACAGGTCTTGCGGCACCAGTGGGTGTCGTATATGAGTTTGATGGTGTAGACGGATATCTCATGCTTTCGAGAACTTTTTGATTGAGAGAAGGCCATTGAGTATGGAATAATCCAAGAGCGCGATCCATGGTCTCTTTTGAAACTTCAGATTTAAGACTATTTGAAAATTGAGCAGTTAACGTATGCATGTCAATTTGATTTCCTTTCTGAATATGACTTCGTAGAGTTTCAAAGAGAGCCTGGGCATTGCTATTACAGGTTTCAGCAACACTCTGCGAGCCGAGATTATTCAGCAGTGCTCTCAGGCACTCAATCAGTAACTTCTGCTGAAAATCTGGCAGTGTCATTATTTGTTTACTCTGCAAATAATTTTCCTGCTCATGCGGGGTTAGCGGCTGATTTTGTTGGGGTGTAGCTTGAGGTATAAGGGGACGTGCTACTTGTGGCGATATTTGTGGCTGTCTATGAACAGTTTGCTGTTGTTGCAGCTGGTGCACAGCAGCATTTGGCATACCAGAAAAGGGCCCTGAATTCCGAGACATTGGTGCATTCATATTCATCACCATTTGCTGCTGGTTTTTCATGATCTGTTGCTGTTTAGACGATAACGAAGACATCGATTGATTTCTAAACTGTTGCTGCTCTTGTGATGGTAGAGACGATGTCTGTACTGGTTGATTTTTGAACTGTTGCTGTTGCTGCTGCGGAGTAACTGAAGATGTAGATTGTTTAGTATACTGTTGCTGCATTGATAACGACGAAGCCTCCATCGATTGATGCCTCAAAAGTTGCTGGTGCTGTTTACGAGCCACGTACGAATTATTATTCGATGATTGATTTCTAATCTGCGTATGATGTTGTTGTTCTTGCTGCTGCACTGCAAATGTCGACATTGGCAGAGTCTGTCCAGCCACAGTGGTCGTTGGGCGTGGCACGTCACGATTGCCAGAATCTTTCCATGTACATTATGAAAATAAGATATTTCGCATTCAATTGAAAAAAGAAGTGCTTATTACCTCTATTAATACCATAATGCTGAGATGGGCGGGGCGGAGCAGATACATTGTGAACATAAGGCCGCGATAGTTCGGGTTTGTCAACTTTGGCGGTTGAAGGAGTTTTTTCGTCATCCGAATCACTATTAAGTAGAAGAGCAGATAGTTCATCCATGATGGCGATTTCAGATTTTTTACGCAGCTAAAATTAAGTAAAAATTATTTTGTCGCTGTCTTCTTAATAAGAATATATTTTTTGGTGAAATGATCAAACAAATCAAAATCTGAATTGACCTGAACTGGTCAATTAGATTTTTCGCTAGATAGTACTTTAACTTTTTACGAGTTATTATAAGCAGTGCATAAGTAATTATCACAAACATGGCATTTGACCCAACACGCCGTGAGAGGGAGGTTAAAGAATCCGATGCTCTTAGAAGAAGGGCCGCTCGTCATGGCGGTGAGAAAAAAGTTGGCCAAGAAATCGATTTAAGCGATGGTCAAGGACTTTTAGTTAAACGAATCATTCAACCTGGAAACGGCGAGCTTATTCCGCTTAACTCTAAAGCTATTGTGCACTACACGGGAATGTTTGAGTTATGATTTCATTTTTTAAGTTATGTAGCATTGATTAATCATGGTCTCTCAATTTTTATTGTTTATTTCCCACAGGATAAAAAAATATTTGATAGCTCAGTTCGACAAGGAAGGCCATTTTCATTTTTGCTTGGGCAACACGAAGTTATTCTGGGCTGGGATGGTAAGTTTGAAAGTCATGATGCAGAATCTATATTGCCCTTAACCATTTTCCTTTTTTTCAAGTTGGAGTTGCCAGTATGCAGCGTGGTGAAAAGGTACGCCACTATTTGATAATTTAATTTATTCTCTACGATAATATTTTAATTAGCTCATTCGTACTCTTGCTATCCACAAATGATGTTTTTATTTCCTCGTCTGGTTCTTTCATCTGCAAGTTATACATAGTTTAATAAATTACTTTTTCTTGGAGATTCATATTGTAATAGTAATTTATATTATAGATTACTTTGATAAGATTTCAAATCTAATATTCTGTTAGTATTGAAACTAAACTCAATATCCAATTATTATAAACTGTGCCTAACGATATTGCCAACGACAGTGGAGCCGATAATCTTGTCCTTGAAAAAAGATTATGATTTTTGAAATGCTTCTTTTCCTTAAAAGCTCCATACTTTCAGAATATTTAAAACATATTTTTTCAATGACTAATTTTCGTACTGTGCCCAGTTGTGCTTTAATGAATATTAATTTTGCAACTTTTCTCTATAGGCAACCTTAAAATGTACGCCAAATTACGGATATGGTAGTAAAGGTGTAGATGGTGTCATACCGCCAAATACTGATTTGTATTTTGAAATCGAGCTATTGGACTGGGTTGTTATTGAAAAAAAGACCAATTATTTGGCATTTATTGCCTCTATTCTATTTGTAGTTGCAATCGTCACATATGTTCTATTCTATGAGGACGAAGTAGATCGAGCCAAGAAAGCAGCGCAGAATTTGCTATAAATCGATTGATGCAAAATTGAATTTAATATGATCAAGTTTATCCATGTAATGTTTGCACACAGGTTTAAAAGTATGATATATTTTAATATACGATCATTTTCTAATTATTCATGTCGAAAGTGTTTTTTTAAGTTTTTCATTGATATTTTTCGTCCTAGATATATATAAATGTACTTTTTTACTGATGATTATTTAAGAAAATATTTTTTGTATTTTCCCGTCATTTCTCTAAAAATGTTTATTGATTGATATTATATAAATTATATTAACATTATGGAAAAATATTCGAGGCGCTTCCGATTAAATTTAGCTCGAATTAATGGAATGGCCACAGAGTAAAAATTATTGTGCTTTTTTATTTAAAATTAACTGTTCTGTGAAAATTTTTTCATCAAAGGAAATGCTCAAATCTGTGATGTCCTTGAAATCGTGAGGAAAATGGCAAGGCAGAAATTGAAATTTACTCGATTTGTAATCAAAAATAATTTTGACACCCAAACAATGTTATAAGTTTTTTTTGTAACAGTAACTTTCTAAACCTTTACCCATTTTCGATTTGCGAATTGCTCTGTATCCGAATGATTCGTACAATCTTTGTGCTGGTAACATCGGTGAAAGTGTTGTTAGCAATATTTCAGCACATTTAAAGTCGTTCAAGACCGAGTATTCGCATTTTCTCAGTAGAGTTTTCGCAACACCTTTCCGTCTAGACTCATCAGCAACTGTCATGTTTCGCAATTCTGCTATTGAGTGTGATCGCTTCGCAACAGCAGCACAGCCAATTATTTTTTCGTGTTTTCGGTTCTTGAGCGACATTGCATCTGATAGTAATAAATTTGATTCTTTGATAATAGGGAAGTCATTTAATACCGCAATCCAAAAGCATAGTGTATTCGAGTTTAATTCTTGTGATATCTGAGCAAAACTCAAATCTGTATTTAGGGAAGTATTGACAAAGGAACGAATGCAAGCATTTGTTTCTGAAAGCTCCGACAAACCTTTTGTGTACATATTTCGAATTGCTGGCAAGAAACTTTCTATATTTTGGTGGTCTAATCGTTCCACTGAAATTGTATATTGCAATTTTTCTACTCTGTTACTGAACTCTGAAATATTAGCACTTAAACTGGTTGAGGGGGTTGAGGTACGCTCTAGGAAACCAATAAATTTTTTGTATATAATAGAGTTATAGCAAAATGCGAATGCATAATGTACTTGCATCGCTGCCAAAGAAGCATGTTCATCGAACGGTTCTAAAGAAGCTATTCTTGCTTTACTTTCATATGGAAGCATGGCTGAACTAAAATCTCTCATTGAAGAAATCGCAATAGTCTCAAAAGCTTTTTCAACGTTGTCTGGCAAGTTCAGCAATGTAGTCGGGTAACATTTTATTGGACATCCCTCTGATACAAATGACAACTCTAACTTTTTCCATAGTATGTCTATGTCAAATGATACACGGCCAGATGGTTCATGCAAAAAGAGTAGCCCTTGTGAAAAAGTCTTAGAGGTCCATTGTATAACATTGAATGCCTCATTTGGCTCTAAGTAACAAAGCACACATTCGGACATAATGAGTGTAGGAAGTTTGACATCGAGATTTGAAATAGCGATGGCACTATTTAATTCATCGATTGATCGTAAGTCGACAGCCAATAAGTGATAATTAGAAGGGATAGAGTTTCCGATCTCATTTTTGTTGAAGCAATCTGATGATAAATACCTGCATTGAAACAAATTGAACTCAAACAATAATTCAGTAAACATTAAATGCAGTAAATTCACACTTAATAAATTTCAACTTGTAAGAAATAAATGAGAAATCTTTTTTGACCAAGTTCCGTTTCAGATATTCAGATGTAACTAATTAATTTGGTGACCATGAAAAATTTGTTACATGTAAAGTTTACGGTCATTTTGCACAAGTAAATTGACTTTTAAAATTTATAATACAAATTTGGTAAACAAAAAGCTAAAATGTACTCTAGTGATTGCATTCGCAATGGTATACAGAATCCATCAATTTCAGCGTAAGTGACTTAAAAGGTTAAGTAGCTTAAGTAATATTAAAGGCTAGCAAAGTAAAGATCATGTCAAGATAGAGAGGAAGAGAATATTTTTTTAAGTTCTTATTGCTTATATATATTGAGTTTACCAGAGTAGCAAAACAGTACTAGTGTTAGATGAAGATTAGAAACATAGGGTATTTCAATTACAGCTAGTAGTTGACGTATACTTCTATCAGAACAATTTATAAAATCATTTTCAAGTGGTGTGACACATAGTTTGACTTATATTATTGCTGTTTGATATTGGCATCTAGTAGCCATGTTTTGCCTGATGAATTCGGGAAACATTTTTCGCTTTGCGTCAACAATGGCTATTGTGTCTAGCTCTAGTACAGCATGTACATGAAATTTGTGAATTGGACTAGTGCACCGAGCGAGCAGGGCCCCTGATAAACCAGCGCCAATGCTCAACAGCTGGATTTTATTTCCACTATGAAATTCAATGTATTTATCGATCACACTTTCAATGGTCGCTACTCTTTCCCAATAAAATCGGTTGCAAAGTGGAGACTGTCGACGACGATGGGTCTCATTGGTAAGGATAAGCTGAGTTATTGCAGAATGCCCTTCCAAATAACCAATAGAACACATACTCCATTTGCAACTTAGAGAATCGAAAGCCGTCTCCTCTACGCGCTCCATCTCATCAAATAATATGATGATTGATATTTATGTCAAATTGGAAGAAATCCATCAAGATATACATCAACTGGAGTATTATTATTACACAATGACGACACGTATTGTCTAAATCAATGTCCGACGACGTATTGTTCGTTGTCTATTAAACAAGAAAGTCGGGGCTGAAGGATCTATTTTTTTATCTGTGGTGGCGTGAGTAAATGTTTAAATGTAACTCATGCTTGAAAATTGTTATTGGTTACCTCGATCTGCTGAAAAATGTTATTGGTGGAAGTAGTCTTCCAGCTACGGTTTTATGGGATGCTTTCTCACATTTATTTTGTTTACCTAGTAAAAGTGGCTAAGCTAACCAGATCAGTCATCAAAAAATTTAAAAAGTGCTTTTCTTTCAGGAAGCAAAATATTTGTATTTTGGCGACTGAGATAGTATTAATGCAATAAATGTCACTAGTCGGATGAGTGAAATGTTCCTGGAATCTTTCGTAAAAATTCTGTGAGGCAGAATATTTTTTTGGTCGTTGAATACAATGTTTGAAATGCTCAGTCCAAAACTTAATATTATTATGCAACGGTTCTGAACTATAACTTGGCTATGCAGTATTCCCTTTTTCTTATCAGACTAGTCATACAGTAGTAACTAAAGATATGGCATCCCAAATATTATGTTAAATTTCAAGCTTTTACGCAAGATAAGGACCACATATGGAAGATTAGGAAAAAGGACAATTTCACAAGTCCAAATACTTATGACAAACATTGCCAAAATAAATATTTTTAAACTATTCGTTGTAATATATATTCTACACTAGAAAACAACTTGATATATGCTAAAAAAATAAGAATATTAAAGGATGCAACAATATTTTTTATCAACCAGAAAAGGCCAATGTACAAAGATACATTGAAGTAGGGCTTATGCAGTACTCGATTAACCGAAGTGAGTACTTGGACGTTTGGACTTGAAAATTGAGTAGTACTTCTTTGAAGGAGGGCAAGGAATACGATGTGGTAAAGAAACTTCATCTTCTAAGTCTGTAATAAACGCAAATAAAAAATAAGATCACTGATTAGCACAAACAAATGCAATTAATTGATTACTTTCAACATTCATCCGTCCTTCACAGTTCTAAGTCAATTAATTTATTATTTTATAGGTTTTTAATTACTTATAAAGTTCGATCTGGGCCATTCATAAAATTTTCTACCATGAAAAAATAGCCCACATATTCATCTTTCAAAAGTATTCATATACTGCAATCTCTTGCGGAAAGAAGCACGCATTCATAAAAAAAATGTTCAGAAATATGCGAAATATCCGATGCTTGAAGATGTTGGGCATACATCCTGGAAATGTATACAGAAAAAAAATTCACTTTATAGCTTTCACTCTGTCATATGAGAAGTGTTCAATAAAAAAGCACATCTAGCTATGTACGTAGCTACTGTTTATGCTCAATATCTTTACAGTATAATTAAATAAATTTTACTTTGATGATTTTACGGATAGAAGCACCTTGAACTGTTCCATCCCAAGTTTTTTGGTATCCTTTGGCCGAATGGTACCAGTTCGGATAATTTGAGTTGAGCGAGGACGGCACCTCTGTCGCCAGCCACTTTGCTGTACATTTGGTCGACCGTGTCAGTAAGTGTACAATCTCTATGCTCACAGTACATATTGCGGATGCCGGAGCGAGAATCGTACCTCAACTACATGCCATAAAACGTGGTGAAATTGGCATTTTTTCTTCGAGCTGCAATAAAATTTTGAACTTTTACTATCATTTTATCGCAAAAAAGTCACGAAATATTGCATTGGGGCAACTGTAAAAAATGAAATTTAGCTTATAGGAGCCCAAATACTTGGCATCTACAATTACCCTTTGAGGGCTGAAAGTTTTTGATAAATCATCCCAAAGAAAACCACATAATACGAATGTGCATTAATAATATGGATATATCAAAACCTCTTACACAGGAAATAAAAAAAAGAAAAATTAATTTTATCAATGCATTCAGATTAAAATCCAAGGAATAATACAAGCAAATAATTCAAAATTTTATTAAATATGCATCACCTCAACAACATCCAAGATCTCGTTAGTGGTTTCCTTAATCTTCTGCATTTGGCGAATCAAGTACCAGAAGTTAGAAATGGCTTTTACTCTGGTTTCGGCAAATTCCTTCATCGTAAATACCAACGGGTTAGGTTCGATTTATGTGGGCATTTTTGACCCCACAACTTGGAGATGGCGTATGGGCATCTGCATCAAAATGAACTCTTGATACCTTGATTTTTCAGGTTTATCAGTATATCAGTGAATTTGCCAGTACGTTGGCCATACTTTTTAGTGCAAATCAAATGTATGCATGTATACAGGTAAATCAACAGTTATATATCTGTTGCAAATGATAGTTGATCTGCGCATAGAAACAATGTTTCTTCAGATCTTTGGAACATCAAGATTCTCACCTTGCATAAAAGTAATTTGAAAGATTGTTTATAATTCTGTACAACACGATGGCACCAATCGCTCTTCAGCGCATTCAAAAAATGTCAGAACATAATGAGGGCCTTATTCGTAGCTTGGAGGAGATATCCCTTTATTTAGAAGAAATTGAGAGTATCAGCCCTTTACTTTGAAAAATATGCAGACACTTGAAAACCATTTACTTGTAGGTCATTTCTTTACATCAGAATGACTATTTTCAACGAGCGTTAAAAATATGATTTCGGTATGTTCAGAACAATATCAGAAGCAAGATCGAAAGTATGCATCATTTTAAAGAACTCAAATACCTTAATATTGCATTTAAGTGCATCATCGTTATCGAGGGATTAGGGGAAGTGTAAAATTTGATTTATTTGAATTTATCTTCAGATCGTGTTTATGTAACTGCATCTGAAACTATTCATTTACTAGAAGACTTCTCACTGCTCTCACTCAAAGAAGGGTCTCGATACTGTTGCTGGGAAAGCAGCTCCCTTAAACCGCCTAAAAATTAAGCAGTTTTATTATTGCAAGGGTTTAAGATTATATAATGTGAGGTCCCAGCGAGTAGCAAGATGATTCTAATATCATGATATAATTTGGTAAAATAGCCGATTTCATTGCTATTTAATGAACTATTCTAATTTAAATTAATTAATGTAAACTTGGGGTAAAATGAATTTGTCAGGACCATTCATAAGTTATACTTGAAGCCGAAATTGGATACAACAATAAAACTTTTTTGTTTATTTGTTAATTGTTGAAATTCATCGAAAAAACTTGCTAACTATATCTCCAAAATTTGCTACCCAGGCCACAATTTTTTTCATATATATGCAAAAACACTCTGATTTTGTGCAATTAGGATTCTCGCATACCTACAGAAGCTGTTCCTCGATTGAATATCGTTAGCCGACAATTGTACTCAGTTCTTAAATATAGACTCTCTTTGATTCTGATTTCTCAAATCCACTTCAATCTGCCAAAATTTAAACTCCAAATATTGAATCGTATCAGAAGCATCATGATCCTCAGAATATTCGCACGCACTAGAAAGTCGTATTTTGAACTCGTCAAAGGAAATATCTTCCATGTAATGCCCATTCAACTCCACGATGAGCGCGCTGTCAGCTGGACTTTTGAAAGGAGGAACCGCATCTGTATTATTTTTATAGAGTTTGTAATAACAATACCAGAGCCGCTAGGATATTGTGCAAATTCGAATTGTAGAATTATGGAACCGAACGAAAGGGTAAACTCTTTCGTGTTCGAATTTGTGGCACCATGTAACACTTACTGCGCTTTGTGTGCATCATCGGTTCCTATTGCAATATCAATAGTCGATAAATCGATATGTATAGAAAAAATATACTTGAAGTAAAAAACGTAATGGATTTATTTGTGCAAATCGCACTGAAGTAAAATTAAACGGATATAACGGAAAAATAATTGATTGTTTGAATTCAATTATTTTTATAAGACCTTGCCTACGCAATTAGCATCTTTTTGAATAAAGCATTTTCTCAAATTAACTTGGTTTCGCAATTGACTCCAAAGTTCAGATAAAAATGTTGAAATTTAACACTTTTTTGCTGAAAGCTCATTATTATTTCAATCGGTGTGCTCAAAATCGGTACGATGGCAGCGTATGCAGTGGAGATTAGTGTAGTATTTTTACAGACCACACTTACAGGATAAATTGAGGAATCACTGCATACATGAATAAGTGAATGATAAATATTTATTACGAAAAAATGGTCACTAATTTAGTGGCATCTAATTTATGTTTTGTATTTTATTTTTCTCCTCATAGCAGTTTTTTCCCTTGATCGGTCATATATTATCAATCAACTGTCTGCATGCAAAGTCATAAGTTGCATTTACGGAACTAATCATTATTTTTTAAACGAAAGAAAATTCACAAAATATTGAAGGTTATCAACTTTACCGTTCGTCCGCGGGAATTCCGAATCGATGTTAGCTTTACGTACAAATTTCTCTTTCTTTTCTTCAAACAAAACAACGCAATGTTTATTGCACGGCACCCAGCATAAAGCCTACTGCAACGCGAATTGTTGCCAATTTATCTTTCATGCTTGTTGTTACGGTATAATCTTAATGGATCGCTTCCAGTCCCACCCGAAATAACCATAATACGCTAAGATTCTCGAAATTACCGAGCAAATTAAAGAACTGACCGCCACGATGATGATAGCTTCTTTCTCGTCATCAGAACCAGTGAGGTCGACGCTTTTGACGCTCTTACCTGGCTGAGAATCATCGCCATTACTTCCGGTACTCACTTTTGCAGTTAATACGATTGACAATGTGAGCGAGTTCAGATCTTCAATAGCCTAACACTTTTGTAGTTTATATGTTCAGACGATTATATAGAATTGTATAAAAATATACATGAATTACTTTTAAGTACTTCAACATACTGTCAATTAATGAAGTGTGAGTTAGTTGGTCGTGGGTAATACCGATTCTTCTCGCGTTAAGGGATCAGGTCCCTGGTTGCTTGCATGCGCAAAATGAAAAAAGAAAATTTTTATCTAAGATTTTTACAGCACACTACCATGTATACAGGACCTATTTTTAAGCTGAATCCTTAAACATAGGTAAACTGATGCATGGCAAAATTCTAAAATCCTATATTTTAAGAAGATACATAAACTATACCTCTTGTGATACCTATTAAAGAGATCTGAAAATCCAACATGTATCCGTCGCATTTCCAACTGCTAAGCTTCAGTATAAACGATAATAGATGGTTATTTCAAACAAACCCCTATGGACTTGGTAAATCAAAATCTAGGGCATTTGTCACTGCACTGCAAGCGCATTTATTGCTGCACTGCAAGGGCATTTATTGCTATACTGCAAGGGCATTAGATAGGTGCATTCTTGGTTGCTTTTGCCAAAGTACAAAAAAGTTAAGATTGCAGCACTGTAGAAGAGGTGTCAAAGAAGGTGTTGTTAAGAATGCAAAGACAACAAGTAAGAATCAAAAGTACATTACATTAACTGTGTTGATAGAAGTGAGGACATTCT
>JAULBW010005214.1:0-19396 GCA_032358265.1 Vaucheria bursata | reverse complement strand
CGTTGCTAGAGTTCACTTCTAGCAACGCAGTAATATATACTGTATGATTTATGCTCAAATGTTTGTTTGTATTACAGATAGTGAGTTGAGTTGATGGACTTTGTAACATGCATAATGTAAGACAACAAGAAAGTGGTTTAAGGTCATTAAGAAAGAGCAGGTGAGAAAGATAGAAAAGAGGTTTAGAAGATTTTTATACTGGCTAGATCCAGTGATTATGATGTCTACATGGTAAAGAAAAGCATTGTTACTGGGATCATAGCAGATACATAAGTTAGCATCAATATTGAGGAAAATCAAGGATACAATGCCATTTGAAAGGGTTTGTTACTAGTTGTGTGTGGCAGTTTACAAATCATACAATACAATATAGGCAGAAAACTAAGGGTACAATATGCAAGTTTATAGAATCAAAACCAGGAGGGATTGAATTTAAAGCTTACCTCTAACTGTTGCCAGAAAGAATATAGATGTCATGACATATGGCAAGACAGGTAAACAATGCAAGTAAATGACAGCTCAGATATTCATTAATATTTTGATATGCATTGTAAGATGTAACTATACTTCAACACATTATTACTAAATTCAGAAATACTATGTGACTAGACTCTTTGAAAATATGAATTGATACTATTGAGAATGTGAGTTGACATGAATAAAGAATGTCCTCAAAAGGAATATCTGCAGCTATAAGTAAAAAAGGAAGGAACTCATGATAAAAGTTAATTCCTGATATTAACCTTGTTTTTACTAGCACATTTTTGATAAGTTCCTGACAAGATGCTACTTTTTTTTTGTAAAAAACTAATACCAACTTCATATTTGCAGTTTTTCTGTGGATGCTAAATATTGGAGTGTTTGCTATGAAACTTTGAGCTTTGGTTGCAGAGTTTGGGAAAGTTAATACAAAAGCTTTGAAAAATTTTTTTATTATTTTCTTGATATTCTTTTTATATAATTTTTATTGTAGCACAAATAAAGCTATCTCTGCTATTTAATTTTTTAAGTTGATGAATCTTTAAGTCTTTGATTACCTTCATTATATTTATTCAAAAATATCCAGCACTGCAACCTCTTTAAATTGTAATACTTTAATATTTTTGTATGTTAAGTTAAATATTCATTCTATCCACAACTTAATATATGTAGGTCTGTGATAGGAATTAACCTGTGTTACAGGTTGATTCCTTATCTTTGTAGTTGCAATTATTTCCGAGTATCAAGAAAAGTGTTCCGCTGAAGAATGTTCTCTTTATACAAATGCTTTGTAGTAATGTTTCAATTTCTAAGTTTATGCTGTGCTTGAGAAGTGTTCTCACTTCTTGCAACACAGGTTGAAATTAAAAGATCTATTTCAAGCTTTTATTCTCTTGTGTTACTCTGCCTTGCCTTTGCATCTTGATAATATTTGCCTGTAGAGAGTATATGATTTGATTGCCCTTGTGTGTTTTCTTGTCATCAGCATACTTTATATGAATCCTGAAACGAGTGGTACTGATGGCTTAGCTGCTGAAGGTTAAAATGAGTTTTTGAGCAGCATCATAGTTGATTGACTAGTTAACTGCTTTGGAGCAAGAATATTATGTTTTAAACAAGGATTAGTTACAAAATTTCAAAGGCAACTTGGAGACTGATGTTGCGTTTGAAAAAGTTATCTTGATAGATAGGATTTACATCAAAAAGCTTAAATATTTCTGCAAATAAGCAAAAAACTAAAATATTAAATGGTTTAAAATGAGTTGGTGGAATGAAAAAAACCTTTATTATTCTACTATTTCTTGGGCTCCTACATAAAACGTTAGAAAATGGGTAAATTCTTATACAAAAATTATGGTACTAGAGATGAAAAATAACAAATTGAGATGTTTTACGAGTAGTCAAAAAATGTACAAGATTATGAAATCGAAGTATAGATTATACACAGCTCACTAAATCTAGTAATGGAAATTCCTATAAATATACTGGCAACGCTATACTAGGCGGCTTTGGCAATTTTGCCTACTCGCATTTCGGCTGCAAATTCCCAAAAATTTCTTAAGATTCAGAGGGCATGTGAGAAAATATCTTGTAGAGCTCCAATTTGTAAGCATCGATATCATCTCAGAGCACTTCACTTTATAATTTTTCAGTATTTTGAGGTCCAAGACTAGAATGTCTCATCCTTACCGTGGCATTGCGATCGTTGTCGGAATTTCAAATTATGTAAATGTAGACAAATTAGAAGGCGCAGTCAACGATGCAAATGAAATGACGAAAAATCTTAGAGAACATCATTTTGATGTCATTGATTTAATTAATCCAAGCGTCAATCAAATTAAAAACGGGGTGGTGGAACTCAATTCGCGATTAAGCATCAACAGCTATAGCGTGGTAGTAGTATATTATGCTGGGCATGGCGTTGCCGATTTCAGCGATCATTTTATTCTAGGACCAGAATACGCATATGAAGATCATCATTTAGCAATAAATGGCGTAAATATTGAAAAAGATATTATTGGTAAAATCTGTGCCATTAGCGTTCCTGAGCATAAAAAACGCTCTCTTCTTGTAATTCTTGATACTTGCCGGAAAAAAAACATAAAAAGCATTGACCAATTTCAAATAAATGAAAATCAGCACGGAAATGAGGGAACTATTGCAGTATTAGTAGGCTATGCATGTGGAAGGGGATTAGGTGCCACTGATGGTCACCATGGCTTGTATACACAATTTATTCTTGAGGTACAATAGGTCTTTTTTATTTGACATTTTATATACATAATGATAAGCATAGTTTTCTTATTCATATGATGCGATAAATTTTGGAAGCTTACTGGCAAATGAATCCTACTTTTTAAGTACTCATCATGATTTTTTGTTCTATAATATCAAAACAATTAAACATTCTAATAGTATCAATATGTTACTCTCTTATAGACTAGAGAGTTTCCCATTGTAAAGTATTTGTTCCCAATGTGGTTAAAACCTTAGGATTATTATTTAATATTTTTATTGCTGATAAAATGGTGATAACTATTTCCTACACAAGTTGCACTGGGTAGTACAAGTGAAATTTCAAAATGGATAATATCAGTTCATTATCTCGATGTTAAATTCAAGCAGAATATATCCCTCCTCAACTATTTACTTGTTTAAATAATGATGCATTTAATGTTGACATGAGCAATTTGATTTAAAATATCATCCATTCAAATTTTGTGCACTCTATTTACAGTTACTCATGCAGATGTATAACTCCGATGTAGATGTTCTTAATTTAACTTTTCCATTCCAGGAGTTTTTCAAACCCGGTGTATGTGTTTTGGATGCATTAAGTGCTGTTAATATTCGAGTAGCAAATGAAGGAAGCAAGAGTCAAAAACCTCAGATGGTGGTGGATGATGTAAATTGTTTCAAATTTTGTTTGAATCAGGTAAATCTCTATGTGAAATCTGCGATTTTTATAATTTCAAGTTTTTCAGTTACACAGGAGCCAAACATTTTGGTATAATTTAAGGTGGATGAGTTCTGGCTGGATAACTGATGAATCCTTTCATTTTATTTTTTTACACTACCGTTGTTTTAAGTGTAAGAATGAATTATTCTTGGACAAATGCTAAAATGTATTCATGTTCTTTTATTGGACGCACCGGGAGTTAAATTTAAAAAATGAATTAGTGCTTAAAAGTGTCAAGATTTTCTGATGTGATGATTATTGATGAAAGAAAAATGCATTGAGGAGAGAAATAGATTCTAGAAATATGTATATACGTATATATATATTTACATGAAAATAGAGGGCAGGTTCATGAGCAATTTCAATAGTATACTTTAATAGTAGAGGCTACTATATAAGTGCAGTCATCTAGGCCAGCATCAATTTAAAATTTAGTTTATTTAAATTATCATAGTAATATGATACCCAATTGACATATGAGGAATATCTAAATCTATCCTCAGCAAAGTAGGTCTATATATAAAATTTATGGCAAAAAGATGTCAGCATGATATATATTTTTATTATCAGCAGAGCTGTGCTTTAAAAAATATATGTAACATGATATAGAAGTACCCCTAATGAATCAAGTGCAATTGACTAATGATTCATAAAAGCAACAAAACATCTTTTTTCCATCTTACTCAGCAGCCTGAAACATTGGAAGAGTTAAAGGAAGAAATTGCTCCTCTCAAATCTGAGCTTATGAGAAAGAGCATAATTGTAAAGGACAGAACAGAAGAAGACATCAAGGTGATTTGAGTTTGTATGCATGTAAATGTAATGTGATCTATCCAAATATGTACATAGATACATATCTACATATGTACAGACACTGATATAGAGACATACTATGTTTTGGACATATTTACATGTAATTTTTGTTTCAGATAAAAATGGAGCTGGAAGAGCAACGATATACTATGGACGATACGAGGGCAGAATACGATGGTAGAATCACAGTGGTATGATTTTTTAAAAAATGTTTAAATTAGGTATCACACCTCATAAATCAGAATTTAGAAGACAATACATTTTACAGTAGGCCGATGATGAAAATCTTAGCACAAGAAAGTAATTAATAAACAAGCAAGTATATCATAAAATGTGATAATGGGGCTTTTTTTCTCAAACTATCATCAAAGGAAACTTTTAATTACTTCCAATATTTGTTAAAATCTCTGAAACACTTGAAATGCTATTGTATCTTTCTGCTGTGGCTTTTTTTAATTTTGATGCAAGTTGGAGTTTAATTAGAAAATTCGATATATTGAATTAAATAGGAAATAGTGTTAAGAGCTATGTCTCCTGTGCCATTCAAAAACTGCCAAATGCTATTGATTATTTAAAATTCATGGGTTGATATTTCTCTTATATAGATTTTAAATTCAAGTTAATCTTAAGTATCAAACCATTTGAAATTATAGAAAATTTTCACCATTTATTGGACGGTTATATTTACATATATTTATTTAATTATGTACTTTCGTAAAGCTATGTCAGTCATATCAACAACTACCAGAGCCTTCAGTTAGGCCTAAGTAAGGCTTATATCAGAATGGAATAGACCTATGAATATAGTTATACTTCCAATACATTAAGGTAAAGAAATTTTTCTCCTGGAATGAACTAAAGGATTGTCATTCAATGTTGACTATGATACTCGAGATTAGCCTACATAGGATTCTATATGGGAATTATCACATATACCCAAGATTACCCACTTATGCCTAATATTAACTTGTTTACCGACACAACCATATGTCAAATAGTATTGCCACCTTTCCCTGACTATAAAGCATATCAATTACAAATTCTGTTGAGCCATCGTTCTCCAAGACATGATTTTCGATTTGACCTTCAATGGCAATACCTGACCTGTTATACTGAACTGTAGCATTCAAATTTTGATGACTCGCCTTATATATCGAGTCAAAGGAAACAATAATTGAGAGGACAATGTGCCCTTTTGATATTTGATGTACTTTTTCCATGTTGGGATGCTTTCTGTTTCTCGTCTTTCATGTGCTCCAGTTAACACTTTTTCATCCTAAACCACTTAGATTCCAATTTTGCAGATAATCTTAATGGTTATTATTTAATTTTTTCTTTCTGCCACTAAATGAAACAATTTTTTTCCAGCTTGAAAACAACATTAAATTCCTGCAAGCGGAAAATGAAAAGCTAAAATTGGAGAAAGAAAAGGTATAGTGTAAGCATTTTGAACTATTTTAAAAGCTTAATATCTTCCTTTTGACTACACAGTAACTATTATTTAAGCTGTGCATGTATGTATTCATGCATGTACTCTGGACAGGTAGACAAGGGATTCAATTTCATTATTGTAAGCCAAATGTATTTTCAACTTTCATTGCGTAATAGATGCTGCTAGATTTATAGCTTTGCCAATATTTCCTTGGTATTTAATCAATGAAGTCATATGATAAATAATGAATCTTTTATGATGTGCCCTATTTTTGTACTTTTGTGCTTATTTGTTGATTTAATATATGTTTAAATTTATATCTATTACTGGACTCTATATTGCATGGCTTTTGTTTGAATGGCAATTTTTTAAATATAATATGAAAAGAAATATTAAATGTCAATTCTTTTTACATTTATTAATGCTACAAAGATGTAGAAAGTCTTATTTTATACTTGTTTCAAGGCATGGAAATTTCAATTCATAAAAAATGTTCAGCCTTTTTAGCATCAAATTCAATGGCAAAAGATTGATAATTAGTAAAACCTTTTTTGTAAATGTGCATTTTATTTATTCTATTTCTGTTCAAGTAATATTTCATAAGATTAATTTTGCTGAAAGTTATTGAAATTTAAAGTTTTTCTTTATATTTTAAGATTCAAGAAGTACTTGAATGTGTGCTAATAGAGCATGAAGAGTTTCAATTAGAGAACAGCAAGGTATGTATATATTATTAATGTTAAAACAATAGAAAACAGTAAATTCATACAATTGCCTTTAAAATATTTATTCTATTTTGAACTTAATACAAATTTGACTAATAAAGCTTTTATACGATAAATCTTTTTATAATTCTTATGAGCAAATGCATTATATATTCTTAATTATATAACATTACTTTTGCTATGTGTTAGTGATTGACATTAAATAAATAAAGTCATATCAGGCAATTAAAATAAATCATACTTAACTTGATGTTATAATTGTCATTTGCTCAACGAGAGTTATATATCATGGGTTTTCTCTATTTATTAGTTTAATTCAATAGCTTTGCTCTTTTAAAACCCATGTGTGATACAAAATCTGATTTGTCATTTAACTTTGCAATTAAGTTATTTTTTTGTAGCTTGAATGAACTAATGAATCTATGTTACAATTTGATATTTATAGAGCATGTATGTTCCTTTACCATAGTTTCAATTTGATTTCTATGATAACAGTTTGATTGAATCAGTTACTTTTACTTCGTGAATTTATGTTTCAGTTTGCTTTTGAAGATAATGTTTTGAAATCAACTCCTTGTAATTGATGACTTCTGTAAGATCCTTTCTGTTCCATTCATAAGATTTATTTAATATTTTTTACACTATTGATTTTTTACTTAATATAAAATCTTGCTTAATACCTAAGAAAAGTCGATATCAATAGAATATAGATTTTTATAGGTTTCTTATTATTTATGTATATATTTTTTTCTAGAACTTAATTTTAAAATTATTTCATATTTTGTTTTACTGCATGATATCATATACATGAATTTTTTATATGCAAAAATATGAGGTATTGAATTTGAATGATGAACTCTTTATATCGAGTCATTGGTGTATCATTTTGAAATAATTTTTTCACAAATGAAAGGTAATTAGCGACAGTGAAATAATGGAAAAGGTGTATGAACTTACTGGGGGAGCACTTTGGACAAGAAATAAAGACAGATTAAGTTGGCCACTCAATAGATGTACTTCTGAGTTCAAGGAGACTGATGGCAGGATTACTTATATTAATTTACCGAGCAATAATTTGATAGGTAAATCGATTTCTAATTGTAATGTATACATATAATATATAGAAGTGGTGACTTAAGTAGTGTAGTATTTCTTCAAAATACATTATATAGATTCCTTTTTGTTATTCGTAAGCCTTTTGGCCGTTTCTAAAAAGCTAGGAAATACTCTATTTTCTGAAGTGTATCAATAAATTTTCCTCCAGTATGCAAGAAAGATCAATCAATAAATGTTAAAATATTAATTTACTGAACGTATTTTTTGTAAAATTTATAAATATACTGCTTTAATTTAAAAAATATGAAAATTTCAAAGTATCCTCCTTCTCAGACTTTAATCCCAACTTAAATATGTACCTATACATTCTAGAAAAATTAACTCCTTACATGGATATATCTGGATTATGCACTTGATGATATAGCATTTTTTGACCTACATAAATGATATTTTCAGAATAAGACATTTAGTCAATAGATTGATATAGATTTGATATATATTACATTTGGAATATATTACGGTGTAAAATTTTTCTATTTCATTACTATGATTAGTGTTTTTAGCAGCTCTATAGCAATATGAAGTCAATAATTAGCTTACATGATCTTGCTAATTTTCATCAATCAAATCAAAGTTAATATTAGTAGATTGAACTTATGAAAAGTTTACCCTCAATTCGATATTTATTGATTGTAGTATAAGGAAAATTTGTTTTCTATCACTGTTTCTTTCATTCTGATTTAGATGCCAATTTATTGATAATGATCTATACCTTTACAAATTTAAAGTTCTAATCAACTTGTTGCATTATTTATATATACATAGTGTTCATAAGTGCAAGTACTTCTGCGCATTTTCCCATTTATCCCAGCTTGCTTATTTCTGTAGGTCTGATACCATCAGAGCTGGGAAACCTCTCTGGTCTGACTTACTTGAGCTTGTATGATAATGGATTAAAAGGTATTATTAACATTTTGTTTTGTATCTGCATCAGATTTCTTTACATTTTCACTAGTAGGAGTGTTATTAAATAGACTAGTTTTGATTTAATTTTTTTTCGTATTAGATGCTATTCTATTTTACAATACCAGTTATATTTATTGATCGATACTGGTAACATCAATAGAAAAGAGTCTAACTGCTTGAATAGAGCTTCAAATATTGCAGTATAGCGATAAATATATTTTCATACTTTAAATGGGTTTAATGAAAGTTTATAATGATTTTTCAGGTAAAAAATATTTATCCTACTTTTACATACTACTTTTTGTGTTATTAATGGTTGAACCTTATGTATATCTTTAACACAATCAAATTGTTTTCATGTTACATAGAAATCTACTTGGCTTCAAAAAGAAGTGTAGGTTACATTTTTGTTTGCCGATGATATTTTCATTACTTCTCTTGCAATGCAGGTGCAATACCAGTGGAATTAGGGGAATTAAGGAATCTAGTGCATCTTTATCTCTTTCGTAATCAATTGACAGGTGAATTACTGTAACTATTTATGTTGATGGGTATTAGTTTGTTATACAAAGTCGAAAAATAGCTGTTTGTAATGAAAACATAGATTTTCAATAATAATAAAGCAACTTGAATCTATTGTTCATGTAATTACATTTTTTACAGTGCAACTTGATCTTTCCATAATTGCCACATACAGTGAGTAAGAGCAATTTATAAATCTTATACTCCCTGCTCATATTTATGCTCATTTCTATATTTCTAAGCTACCCAGTAGTGGAAAATAATTATTCAAAATATTTCTGTGTAAAACTATAGGTGGTCCTCCAATAATTCCAGGATGCCAATTTGTTACCTTTCACCCGCAGAGGTTAGTTTGAAAGAATGGACATCAATTTTTCATCTATAGTGTATATGACCATTACCTTATAATATGACATACTCGTAGGTCTTACAGTTGCAATCTGTTCATAAATATTGTTTACTCTATACATTTCAATTTTATCTAGATATGATGACTATAAAACAGGCTAACATCAGAATAAATACTGCAGTTTATTCCTGATGCATATTCCAACCTGTATATTTTACCACTGATTTGATTTGGTTTTAAATTGCATTTTATATTTCTTTAGGCTTGAAAAAGATAGTGGCCATTTTAAAGCCAATGATCAAGTGGGAAAAATTTCTGGACAGTCTTAATAACATTATCAAACTAGATATTTAAGTTCAAAAATGCATACATATGCTTGTCGTAATTCATAATCGAAAAATATTCATCTGAAAAATTAGATATTTTAAAGTTTTATATTGAAGATGTTCTTCAACATCAATTCACCCATAAAAGTTTATTCCAATTTAAATCTCTCTATGTAAAATTGGAGTTAAAGGGTTTAGGGTTAATTGTCATTTCTTTACCCCTTTTTAAGGATTTAGCCCTAAGTTCTTTGAGTGAAAAAGCTTATAAATCTCCTCCCTATGGGGGAGGAGTTAAAATCTGGGATTGATGTGAGTTTATTTTGGGTTGACAAAATTTGAACATATTGGAGTGACAAATGAGTGGTTAGAGTTAGGTTGTAAGTTCAAGTCCCACACAAGGTCAAATATAATTTGATTTCTTTTTATTTGACATCAACCATGGAAATAACATTGTTTTACAAGGCAATGATCATTTAATTCTTTTGATGTCTCAAATAATATTTTGGGAATATTGGGTTGAAGTTAGAGTTTGTAATGATGGTCGACTTTCTGAGAGATGGGCTTTCCAAGAGGTGGGCTTCTGAAATAAAGAGAGAGGATGATTATATATTATTGAATGAGCAAATTGATGTTAGGAACTAATTTGTTTACAACAATTAATTTGTAAGGGAATTACTCTTTTAAGAGTAATTCCATTATTTAGCTGCATCATTTTGTGACTCTCCAGATGGATTGGCATTGAGACTTTGTTTGTTGTGTTGCTGAGTGTATTTCTTATTCACTCTCAGCAATACAAATTGTGTTTGTATAATGTTACCATGCCTCTTGTAATACAAACAGACATTTAAATATAAATCATTCAGTATATATTACTGCATTGCTAGAAGTGAACTCTAGCAATGCAAGACAGACAATTATTCAATTATATGATGGACCAGTAGTAATTGCGCTGTGGCATGTTCTTCTAGATGTTCAGAGTAAATTAAAAAATTTTCAAGGTAAATGATACAAAAAAGGTTTAAGTAGTCAAAAAAGTTTTATTTATGAAATTTAATAAAACTGCTGGTACATTAGTTAAGACAAAAGGCATAACCACATACTCATAACGGCCAAATCTACAATGAAATGCAGTCTTCCACTCATCTCCCTTGTGAATACATACCTAGTTATAGGCCTTGTGCAAACCAATTTTTGTGTAAATTTTTGCTTTTAAAAAATGATGCAACATCTCATTCATGAGAGGTAGCAGGTATTTATTCTTGATAATAACTGTGTTGAGACCACAGCAGTCAACTACAAGGCAAAGCTTGCCACTCTTCTTTTTTGACAATAAACATGGGTGTGCTTACTGGAAATTTTGTGGGTTGGATGAAATCTTTAGCAAACTGTTAATCTAGACAGATTTGTAGGGTTTTCATTTCCAAGCCCCAGCAAGGGTAATTAGGACCCCAGGGTGTTTTCGCTTCATTCCATATGTTAATGCTGATGTTGAACTTATACTGGTATGGTAGCAAATTGACCAACTTGGATGAGCACATAGAAGCAAATGGGTAATATGCTATAGGTATGAGTGCAAAGTCAATTGCCTCTTTGGGTTCCATTGGTACAACAATGTCTTCAAGGTCATTACAGGATATAGGGTCCAGTATATCTTGTTTCTTTGTGTAGGTAGTGTCACTGCTGGTTATAGAAGTGGAGGGCTGTTCCATTGTAATTGTTGAAATATTCCGATTGATAATCTGATTAAACTCAATGAGCCAATCAATCCCAAGGACCATAGGTGCAACAAAAGAAGGTAACACATAGAATGTGTGACTGAAAATGAATAACTCATGTTCAAATTAAGTACTATATAATGAGTAATACTACCTAATGACAATGGACTAGCTTTAATATTCTTAAAGTGTAGATTGTTGGTTAGAGTTTATGGGGTAATGTTACATGAGGGTAAAAAGTATTGAACCATTAGTGGTCTATCTGCACCAGAACCCACTAAAACAGCTGTAGATGATACAGGCTTGTTGGATAATAAAAGCTCCATGTAAAGATACAGATGCTCTATGCCAGCCAATTTGGTAGCTCTCACCAAATCACTATGTGGTAGTTGCATCCTGTACCCACTTTTCTCAAGACATGTCCAAATAATGTACCCCTCCTCTTCACTGTACAGATACAGATTACTGTTTATACAACGTTGGTACTTGTTTGCTGTCAAGAGTCTGTGGCATTGCATAGCACTGATAATTATATTTGCAATGCTATCCTAAGCAGTTGGTACTGAGTGATGAAGAAGTGGAGAGGAGTGTGTCCAAGTACCCCCTGCATTAAACTCCAGGCGGAAATCAATATGGCTTTTATCAAGGTCTGCCACAATACAAAAATAGTCTTGGAGTGTTGCAGGGCACTGAAAGTTATATAAAGCTTGCTTAATCTCCTTGCTAAGTCCTTTGTCAAACATGGCACATAGGGGCACAGAGTTGGTCCATCCTACTTAAAGGCCTAGGTCCTGGAAGTTGGCTATGTATTCAATGGCCAACCGGGTACCTTGTTTTAACTCCAACAGCTCCCTTTCAGCTTGTTTTAGACAGTTGATATTTCCAAATGTTGTACAAAAATTGGTGATGAATACATCATGGTATTCAAGTACTTTCTGGTTGGTGTGTGGGTAATATTGTCAAGTCAGAGGCTATTCTCTTCATAATGTTAATAGCAAAGAAAGCCTTTGACTTGTAATCTGGGAAATGAGAACACTGTAATTCAAAGAAGATTTCAAGTTGCCTGAGGAATGATTCACTCTTGGATTTGTTGCTTCTGTACAGGTCTGGATTGGCAATTTGTACTCTGCAATTGAGTGGTGGGGGGTTTTGTGGTCTTTGTTGGATTGGTTTGGAAACTGCTTAACCTGCAAAAGTTGATTCTAACTGTTGAATCTGTTACCAATTCTCCTGATGCTATGTAGGTATAGAATTGATTTGTTCTGATGTCTAGGTTGGAGTAGCCATGATTTATGATAGCAGGATTTGTGAAACTGTCAGAAATTAACTTATATTATAAGTTGATTCCTCTTCTATTTTTGTAGCTGCAGATGTTCTTATTTAGAACATTCTATATTTGATACTAGTCACATTCTCAATAAGTGGTTAGTCATACAATTGTTCTAAATATTATGTTGTGTTGGAGAAGTGTAATCACTTCTCACAACACAACACAGGTTAGGATATAATGTACAATTGAGCTGTTACTCTTTTGCATTGTTTGCCTGTTTGTTGTGCCTCTTGACAGAAACAAGGTGCTTGATAAGTTGTCAAGACAGGATGTGCCAAGGAAAAGATACTAAGAAGGCAGGACAAGTAAGAGAATTGGGAAAGCAAAGGATGGAACAAAATACCAAAGAGAAACAGATAGTGTTAAATTAACAATTTATTTCTTGCAAACTGTTGTGGCATATGGCAAGGCAGGCAAATAATACAAGAGAGTGATAATTCAAATATGCACTAATACCTCAATCTGTGTTGCAAGAGGCAACTACAATTCTCCAACACAGCATTACTTAGTTCAAAAACATTATGTGACTAGATACTTTAAAAATATGACTAGACACTTTGGAGAATACAACTAGAAATATTAATGAATATTCCAAAGAGGAATATCTGCAGCTAAAAGTAAAAAAAGATTTAATGCATAATATAAGTTAATTCCTGACATTATTCTAATATTGGAAATCATAGTTGTTACATAAATTTAGTTTAGAGAAAAAAAATTAGGTGACATATGAAGCAGACTCTAATGGTAAAAAATTCACTTGGCTCAACAACAAAATGCAAGAGATAAAATTTACATCAAAAGCTTGTGATATTATATGCCTGATAAAAAATTTATCTGATTAACAAACATCTACTTTAGATGTAGCACTTGTAAGATGTCCAAGTGAATTGAACTTACAAATGCTTGGAAAAATTTATTGCAATACATGTGCACTATTAAATGCTACGTAGCACGAGGAACAATAAGCTGGAAACATTTAAGTGATTGAGTTTGCATGAAGTGCACTAAATTAATATGATAAACTCTTAGCTGCTTGATATATTTATGTATTTCCAAATTTTAAAATACACAGCAATAAGTAATCCGTCACCTCACACTGTGCGGGCAGACAGAAGGGATAGGATAGCCAGCTTAGTGAGCCCCAATGGGGGAGATTCTTCTCCAAAAGTTTTCATTGAAATTTCTGTAGAATTAGTCTTAGTTGCTGCCGCTTCTTTGGAAAATACGATAGCTGGTTTTTCAATCAGAACCCAGCAATAATTTTTTTAGAACCATACCATCTCAACTTTCAAAATGTCATTATCATGTGCATTTACATGCGTTTGGATGCTCTATCAAAGTAGTTGTTGACAAGTATTCTGTTTTAAAATAAAGTTCATACATTACTGTATTAGTATTAGTGAAATTTGTCTAAACGTTTTCCTGTAATGCAATATGTAGTAAACAAAAAATTAGTATGCTATCGAAGTACTGCAAAGTTTACTTTTACCAGCAAGAGAAAACTGATATTTTATTATCCTATTGAAATTCAAAAATACTAAATGAGGTACATAAAAAGTTGAAGAAAAATTAAGCATAATAGTGCATTAAATATCTGCCTAAAATGTAGATTCATGCTGTACTTCTTTGCCCCCAAAATGAACAATCAATCTCCTATTACAACTTCTAGAAAAATCAATTAGTAATATTTCCAACAGCACGCATTCCTCTACCTACAGCATGTATTCCTCTGCCTACAGCATGCAGCCCTCTGGCAAGTACATTCTGATTTGCAGGCGCAGCCCGCGTTTCTCTAAGACTGTTTACCTCAGCATTCTCCAACTCGTTCATTACCATTTGAAGCTTCATGCCAAATTCAGGAATTCTGTATAGGTCTTCAATATGCTTTTTTGCTCCTTCAAGACTGATAATATCTGTGGGGGTTTCCTGCATCTCCAGAAATTTAATCCTACTATCCATATGCCTTCTTTTCCATTCCTGAAGTTCCTCTAGCATTTTCTTAGCTGAGTTACTTGGAGCGTGTTCATAGTTAGCAATCAGTGTATCAAGATAGACTACCAATGAATCGTTAAACGGCAGAATGCAATTCTGGATGAGGAAAATCACTAGATAGGTCATCGCTTCCTCAATTTTTTTTTTCGACAATTCTAAATTTTCAATTCTGTCCTTAGTATTCTTTAATATCATTTCCTGCATTTCTTTTGCGGACAAATTTTCTTTTATGGCATCTATTACAGCCTTATCCTCCACTTGAACAAGTTTAGTAAAATACTCCAGATTACTATGCATGTGTGTAGAATAATTATGGCCACATTTACATAGTGCGGACTCTGTATTCCAAGGTCTAAAACAGGCACATCTGATTAGTATCGCGTGCCCGGGAGAATTGTAAGTAGGAGGGAGGCCACATCTACTGTGACAAGGCTTATTGTACGAAATATAAATGTTGCCATCTTCTGTTGTAGCACGTTCGCTACATTTAACATCGGTGCAGACAGTTCGAGGATATGCAAGTGTGCGAGTTTCACGTTGAGAGGTGGTTATGAACTTTCTTCTTTCCAGATCATTGATACTAAGCTCCTTCTCTGATAGGAAGCTATTCTCTATTTCCAACGTTTTCTTGTTCTGTATAATCTGCGTAGTAAACTGACAAACTGGCTCAGAAAGCTTTGAATATATCGCGCGAATTTGATGGATGGATAACGAATTGCGCACATCGTGTGCCTGCAGCCCCTTAATGTGGCAGAACAACCGATTGAACTCCCCCTTTGAATGTCTCCAGCTACCGTCGAAATCATTGATGACACTCTGCTCAAATGTGATACCCACATTGTGGGCGGCAAGGAGGCGGAATGCATCGCTATCAAAAAAGTATTCTGTATTTTTGTTTCGGCTGATCTCAACTTCAGACATATCCTTAATAGTGTGCAGCATTTCATCTAGCCGCAAAGATGTTGCTGCTGCTTTGTAGTAGACAGGTCTAGAGTTGGTATGGACAAAAATAATATTTTCAGATGCAGACTTGTGCAGCGTGGAGAGCAAGCCTTTGAAGCAATATTCAAACATGGCATTAAGTCTCTCCTCATTGGGCTTAACAACAAACATGAAGGCATGGATGGTACGAAAGCTGGACAGGTATTCCATTATACTATTCATATTCTGCTGATCCTAGAAACAATGAATCAATCGTAAGTAAAGAAAATTGGCATGTTTACTATTACTTTCTTACATGTATTGGACCTCTAGTGTCTCCGATGCCTGGCGTGTCGATGAACCGAATGGTATAGTTGTGGTGATGAAATACGTATGTGCAGCACTCCTGGGTGACAGATTGCCCCCCCTGAATATTCTTTTCTTTCTCGGATAGCTCTCCAGTCTCGACGCAAACCATTTCTCCATGATCATCAGTTATGTAAAACTTTGAGTGAATCATGTACTGGGGGATAATCTTGTTTGAAATCATATCCTTCAGCGAATTTGCTTGGGAGTAGTTGACAAGGGCATTTAGAAAGGTACTCTTTCCTACGCCTGTCTGTCCGATTATTAAAATATTCAACTGGTTCTCCTCCATCTGGATTTAAGCAGTATACAATAAAAAATCATTTAATGGTTAAGAGTGCACTAAACGTACATGTACTGTCCACATTACAGAAAATAAACAAAAAATGATAAGATTTCTAACCTTTTTTAGTACATAGTCCAGGCGGTCTGGATTGTATTTGAGGAACAAGGTCCCATGACTGATGGAGGAGCATTTAAAGCCAATTGAAGAAACATCTGCAGTCTTTTCAGTTCTTCCGCATTTACAGTAGAAGTAGGCATTGTTGGGTCCACCGTACTCGACAGGCATCTTACATGAGTTGCACTTCCACTCATGAATGGCATCGTCCACTTGTTCAGCTTTGTTTTCATGATAATCATATACACAACAGCAACCTGGGCAAGGAATTGCAAGTGCACTGCGCTTGTTTGGAAGACTAGAACTTACGGGAGTTGGAGGGATGCTAAAATGCACAAATGATTCCTTCATTTCCTTTCTTCTATCTTTCAGGAGATCGTGGGTCACATAACAACTGTTATTGCGACGCCAGTGATGGATTGCAATCCGATTTTGCTCCAATATCGATGTATTAGAAGGAAACTTCACTATGTCAAGATCCACTAAAAAGGCAGAAACTGATGCATTGGCAGTGGCATCATTAGACTTCCCAAAACTATTTTTTATAATGTTCATTGATTCAAACCATTTCTGTTTGTTGGCGTTCACCAAATCGTAAGTGAAAGTGAGGATAAATGAATCTTGAGCATCCGGAAGTCTCAATTCCCAACTCGGGTCATTGTTTCCAATATATTTCATGCGTCCCTCCCCAATAAAACTTTCAGCGTGTGTCACTAATTTTAACTTTTCGTAAAATATCTTGAACTTTTCTGCATCATTGCGATAATGTTCTAGGTCAGTCTTCAGATCCAGGAGTTCCTCACCAAGAGTTTCAACAGTCATATTTCCTTGGCGTACCTCATAGCATGCATTGCCAAGCTGATTTCTGCTATTCTGCTGCAGGCGTGAAACTTTTTTATCTAAGAGTTTAAGATTTGTTTTGTCAGTATTGGGCATTATAGCGGAAAAAGTGCTGTTTTCGCAAATATCTTGACTTATATCATAAATATCTTGTTTTAAGCTAAGCACCTCCTGGAATAAATCCACCACTGCATCAATTGTCTCCATCTGGATGCTTATGATGTGCCTGTCAATGCTCGCACTTAGTGGAATAAGTCTCTCAAGTCTTTTGACCGGATAAAGGAAGTATGTGACAGGCTGTCCTCTTCCTGCATTAGGCTCCAACAGCTTCTTAGGTATTGTAGCCATAAGTGCCTGTGCTCCTGCAATATTATGCGGAGAAGTATCGATGGTAACATCTCCTTTTAGATCGAAGGAAAATTCACTTTCGCTAAGATCGCCTCCATCCATGAATTCACCATCAAGAACTCCATCAATAGCTACTTTCATACAACTCAGCTTTCCTTTTAGTGCGCCTCTGACCTCGGTACTCGATTTACATTCTTTATTGGTGTGCTTCACAGTGAGGATTGCCTTTCCTCCCCAGTCAATTTTTCCCACATAATGGGTTGCATTTTCGTCATCGAGGCAGTTTAAGGATATATAATTTCTAAGATCCTCGTTGTTTATGTTCAAGCTTTGATCAAATGATAAAACGTTTACTATCATTGTACAATGAACAGCTCTCTTCGACTCTCTATTTTCACTGAGATACTTTCCTGATCCCGAAACATTTATCAACCCGCCCAGAATTGCAACTTTTAATTCAGCTGTAATATTAAGTGAGTCTAGCTTATTTGTGAAGCTATCACTGTCTACGTATGTTAAAACTGTGCTGGGCTTTTCGGTCAGGGAAGTCAAACCTTGAATTTTGGAAATGTCTTCCACAGTGAATATGCTGCCATCACAAAATTGATCAGAATTTGCATCGAATAACTGCCCAAGCTTTGCGATGCGGTTAAGCGCCGGGACCTCTTTAGCCATCGTATCGCACTCTTTTCCGCAAAACTGTTTATTGCAGAACTTTTAATTTTAATGAATTATAGAGGCATGAAACAAAATGAGCATTAATCAAATGTGGAGAATTTTCCCAGCGACACAAATGCAAACATTATTTGCCATCAAAGTTGAAACGTTTCGAGGACAAAAGACAAAAAATAATTTTCTGTTTTTTACTTCGTTTCACTTTATAGTTATATAGTTTATCAATACTCTTCAATACCAGTTAGAACGATTATGATTTTAATGAAAGATCAATTTAAATTCTTCGTAGTGATTGATTACAGGACATGAAGATTATTTCCAGTTCCTATTGCAAGTAATAATGAATTTCAATCAAGAATCCCATCTGAGCATCATAATCAATTAGCAACTGAACATACTGGAAATAGCGATAGGTTGACATTGTTCAAAATGTCAAACTAATGGACAGACAACGACACGAAAGAAGCAAAATACTTGATGTAGATTATATTGGTTTCTCACAACGTTGCAAAGAGTGATCTTCACAACGTCAAATATCTAATTACTCATAAAAATACAAGTAATTCTTACTTACTCAAAATTTGCCTAATTACTCAGAATCGGCCAATGAGTTTTGGTTCTTAACACTAAATTTGTTAGTTCTACAAATTTGTGCAATCCAGAAGATTAATACAGGCTATGTACATGCCATATGAAGTGTAATACTATCCATAACATAGGAACACAGTTAATATTGTGAAATATGGTAATGTAACACACAAACAAACAAGACAATAAAAACAAACTAATAAGAATAGTATAGAAATTGTATATTATGTGTGTACATGAGGGGAGCTTCTCTGAAACCAGCAATGATACTCTGCACAGTAGCAGGGTAATTGTAATGAAAACAGAGAAGAGTGAGAGATGTTTTTAGTAAGTAAAAGTCAAGCACGGGTCGGCCAGATATTTAATTATGGGGTTACTCCGCTAGATGTTTGTCGGAGATGTCGGTTTGGGAAACACCAAGAAAATACTTTATGGAATAATGAAAGATGGTATAGACATTAAAGACGTGAGTATCCTTGGAAGGATCTTTGTTGTATGTAGGATTATAGATAAGGAGTTGTTAGAAATGTATATACAGCAAGACTTAGTATAAAATCAAGATGTATTTACACAACATAAATTGTGTTGCTGGA
>JAULBW010005203.1:0-19407 GCA_032358265.1 Vaucheria bursata | reverse complement strand
TAACAATATCATAATTCATGAACTGTCGCTATTATCCGTATCCTCCATAAGTAATGGTGCATAGCGGTTCCTAACAGCATTCTAATTAATGGTTGGTGTTAGGTAAGTGCAATACCTGCAATTGTACTAAGTTGATAGTATCTGAAACAAGCTATTAAAGGCTTTCTATCTGATTCTAATGAACTTACATCTGAACTCAACATTATTTTATTGGAATTTATTGATCTTTGGTCTATCAACTTTCTACATGACTTCTCATGTATTTTCATAAAATGGTGCATTGTTTGCTGCGGTTAGAGATATCATTTGCACCATTTGTAATATTGTGTAAAAAAAGAAAACATATATCAGTATGCACAAATTGAATAGAATAGCTTTGAAATTAACTTAATTAATGAGGTCTACACTACTTTAGAACTGTAGTATGAATGCATTATGATTAAATAATAATAAGCACAGTCATCAGTTCTTTTTACATTGTTTTGAATCTTTATTATTTCCCAAGTGCAAAAACAATTTGTCTACCTCATTTTGCAGAGAACTGTCATTGGTAGTTATAGCCATCGACGGAACTTGATAATAATACATTTCTTTTTTTAGTATAGCCTGCATTCTCATTGGGTACCCTTCATGGCTCAATCTTTTTAATATAATGCCTGCATTTCTTTAAACAACAAATTTCAAATATTTTGGCAACAGAAATAATCCCATGAAATGAATCGAAAACAAGCAAAAAAATTACACTAATTTTTATTATATAAATTTTTTTGCCTGTAGACTAGGTCGTCTGTCAATGCTCCCAGGAATGTACTAGTGAGGCGTCACCGGAAATCCTCCTATAGATGTTTTACTTCAAAATTACCGACTTGATTCGATTAATTGAGGGAGTTGTGGGCTTAGGGTGCAGTTGTAAATTCTATAATATTCATGGAAAAATACTTAGGAGCGCAGGGACATGTCACACATACCTGTTGCAAAACTCATCTTTCTGCTCGTCCGTACTGCTGCAAAGCCAATCGCTAAAGAGCTTAAAACAAAATCCGAAACCAATCAGTCGTTGAAAAGATTTTGTCTTTGGATTGGACAATCATTTCACAAAGCGACTACTATAATAAATGTTAGAGCAGCAGGATTCAAACTAAGCAGCATAAAGCCGCTGGAAGAGAGGTGCGAGATTTTTTATCGATTGTTGTATGTTACATGAAATTAGGCCGTTAGTGCTAACGTACAATTTGGAATCTAAAGAAGCAATTATTGTAATCAAATTCATTCGCTCTATGGTGGATAGCAATGCTAAAACTTTTAAAATTTTTCCAGAAGATGGTCTTTCATGAAAAATAATCAAAATATGGACTGAAAAGTAACGAAGTATGTTTTTGCCCTTTATTATTAACCTTCGTAATTTTTCAATCGTTTATCACATTTATTATTTGTAAAAATTTCTTTATTTTCACATTCTTCTCTGCACTTTCATCACATCACTCATTGTTGTGCTTTGTTTTAGCATTATGCCTAAATACCTCAAGACAGCGGACTAAGAGAATATTTTTTGTATGCAAGTACAGTTTGCTATTTTCAACTGCTAAACCATTCATAGTAATTATTATCTCCTATTCAAAATCAAATGCTCTTGAATATATCTCTACAAGTCATATGATGTAGATATTTAAATAAAATATTTTGATGCATTTCATTGAAATATCATTGCAGCATATTGCATTGGGACACTTTTGACACAAATATTCCTAACAAACAATATTTCTCATTAATCATATGGCGTCTTTTCATAGTGCATGAAGTTTATGGTGGCATAAATTAACGTAATATTATTTCACTGCATTTTTCGTGTTTTTTAGTAAAGCATTGAAAATTGGTGGCGAAGTCCTTTCGGAAGGGTTCATCTTTTCAGTCGCAGGGTGAGTAATATATAAATTGAGTCCTTTTTTATATATCCCTTTGTTAAAAAAATAATGCATTTCATAGAAGGAAATTCTTGAGGGCTTCGAGATTGACTCACTGAAAAATGTGAATAGGCTCAGTTAGTTGAAAGAAATAGTATGTATCAGTTTTAGAAGAGTTAAACCATTGAATTAATGTGCAATTGATAAAATAGGACAAATCGCAGTTGCCCTAAAGCTCATTTACATATAATTTTTGAATTATTATGATCTGCTGAATTTTATCGTTGTTGCATTGATTCAGATATTTATTCATTAGGAAATTCATGTACATTAGAAATACAGTAAATATTCGATGTAGCAAATCTATGGGGACCACCAATCTTATTCTCTGCACCAAAAAAATGGAGCAGAACTTGGTATATTTTGACTTTTTCATTAAATGACAGATCAATATTTAGAATGTGTCAATTTTTCATGCAATAGGTCTAGTGGCTGTTACTTTTGACCGTTACCTTAGCAAGTATAATGCTACATATAGAAAAAAGAAAAGTAACATTGAAATTTACCCATTTATCACTGGCTAATTAAAAGAATCAAATGATTAAATTCGATTCGTGAAAATGTTTCTGATTCGAATTGATGGAAAGAGCGTGATTTAGGTCTTTCTCTTTTTCTTAATACAGGGGAATCGTTATATATGAATACCAATCAACTGCTGCAAAAAATGCAGCAAAAAATGCTGAGTTGAAAGCTGAAAAAGAAAGAGATGCTGAACAATTAAAAATCAGCCTCGACTCGATACATACACGTTTAGATCAAATTGAACACCAAGTCTACGGAAATAAGGGGATTTTTGGATTAGGACTAGGTATTTTAGGAGTAAAAGATCCTAAAATAAAAGAAAAGCTTACCCCAAATTTTGGAAAATCCAAAGACAAAAGTACTGCTGATGTTTTGCAAAGTAGTACTCCTAACACGAGTAGTAATAATCCTCCCGCAGATAGTAATCATGGAAACACAGCAACTGATCAAAATACTCCTAAAGTTAATTTCAGCAAATCAGATCAAGCGCTGATGAATAATGTATTCAGTGTCTTTTCAGAAGAATTACCAAACTATAATGAAAAGGCTGATAATGACAGCAGAAAAAGATGGTATCAAGTTTGGTGGGGAAAAATCAGTGGAAAATAAATTATCAAAATTATACATTTTTACTGGTACAAAATCTATTTTTTACTTCTAAAAGCTGTCTCTTGCGGAATAAATTTTTAATATTTCTGATTATATTTAGCTTCCTTGAGTTTTGAGTAGAAGGTGGAGCAATATCATACATTCAGCTAAAATATTTCTATATGTTTGAAGTAAATTTTGAATTACTAGCAAGAGAATGACGTTATTTCCTTTAATGTATGAACAGTAAATTATTAATGTAACAAATTTTATTTATAGCAACTAAATGAAAAAAGTAAAGGTCCTTCATATAATGTAGCGAATTTTCTCTTTTAACTGCTGGTCACTGAAGAATAAAAAGAAGGCACCACGATTCTCTAATTGCCGCAATAGGAGATGATAGTAATTGAACAAGAGAAACCAGAAAATGCAAAAGTAAAGAAACATACAAAAACGTGCAATATTTAGAAGATGTATAAGAAAAGATAGAAAACTTGACCAATGTAAAAATGATGTTGAAAAGTAGTCAGTTTCTTTTTGAACCGTACACGGTTTATCGATCAATTGAACTTACATTCATATGCATATAATACAGTGCAGTCACATTTGATTCTAGGGCTCAAATGGACCAGACTGGACTTAGCGTTCTGGGACAATCTAATTATCTGATAGTTTTAAATTTGAAACAAATTCTTTTTTCTAAAGATTTGCTTTTTAACGCATGAACGTTATGATCGGAAAAGTTCGTTGTTATATTTTCTCTATGACTCAATGCTGTGCTGATGAATAATTTTTTAATTTATGATTGCTAACATAAAAAATTATGTCTTTTGCTCGTTTTGGAAAGCTGTGGTAAAATAAAGGATATGTAATCCCTTTAATCAACGCGAAAAAATTTTAACCTGACGTTTGTAGGATGGTGAGTATTACTTTTTTCAATTCAATTATTGATTTGCCTCAATATTTTTAAGAGATTGTGCATTGGAACAAGAAAACCAGCATAACTGAAACATACTTTGCCTATTTCTGTAAGCTTCTGGATTAAGTCGCTCTTAAGTTCAGCTTTCATTGCTCTTGGTCCAACTTTACCATCAAGTATTTTTTCTCAATGTATGGTTAACCCTAAAAAATGCATATTATATATCTGGATGCTTTAGTTGACCAAAACACTTAATCTACGATAAATGATAACTTTATTATATTAATCTTACGATTCAATAAAGTCTAACAAAATCCATTTGAGTTATGGATGTTCATTTAAACTGCATTTCAAGCTCGGAATAAGAAAAAAATGCACTCTTAAATCATAATGAATTATAAATCCTTGTCTTTAAGAAAATAAATTGAAAAATATAAAACCAAGAGCACACAATACATACTAGAGGCAATCGACTCTAAAAAATTAATTGCATCGAGTCTATAAGCAAATTTACAACCATTAAATACATCATCATTGCCCACTACCTTATTAACAATTATCCCCCCCCCAATTTTTTTCTCCTAGCCAGTACAAATAGCATCTGCAACTTCATTAGCTGTGAAAGTGCTCAGGTTGCAATTGCTTTACCAAATGACAGGAATTGTATTTCACAAACGGCAATGTCACTTTATACTTCAATGAACATCTATCACGCATGTGATACTTCAACTTTTGATTATGTTTTTCCTACTAAATAAGTTACTTAAGACAACGCCAATTCTACACCATAACTTCAGCACTTATCCATTTGGCTCTTTAGATAGTACTTTTACTTTGTAAATACATTCAAAACATGCATTACGGCACGATAGATCCTGCAATTTCCGTACGTGTTACTCCAATGAAGTAAAGAGCAGTGAAATTCCAAGTAGTTTTCTTAATTAACCGGCATCTAAGGTTTCGGAATAGAGAGACATGATTATTACAGTACTAAATCTTCAAAATTCCAATTAAAGTATCTTGTTCAATTTATCAAGACTGGATACAGTCATGTCAAATTACAATAGTTCATATGCATATGCTAACACTCGTTATAAGTCGTTTTAAAGCGTGAGGAGATGAATAATTTTTCTTACATGTAATTTGGAGGCGCCGATCGACCTGTAACGGTTTTACTTGCTTTCACCTAATTCTTCTTATCCATAAATTTATTTGGCTTAGTCTATTTTCTCTGCGATCATGCCATCTATTAATCAATTGAATTTTATTTTGAATAAGGAGATATTTTAGTTTTGAACAGTGTATACAATGCTTTGTAAACTTGAACTGTCATTACAACCTCTAACGTGTGTTGAACTGTCATTTGAATATGTAGCTTGCTATCTGCGTTTTAATGTAGTGAAACTGTCATCTAGACATCAACTGTACCTTTAAAAATTATTTGAACTTGGACTGTACATGCATTTCATCTTTATTCGAACTGTATATAGCTGAACTGTTAATTTGAATATATCCTGTAATCGATTACTCTTGTACTAAAAAACTAGAGAAGGTATGATCACGGTTTCAGGCACTTTTATTGTAATTTTTGAAAAGAAAAAGCTAGATATTAGGAAGTTGTGATACAAGTGAATAATACCAATATATTTCATTTTACTGACATTGAATCTACCAATGAGTATATTCTACAGCTCCTTAATAATCACATGCTTCATCTCATTTGTTAGAAACCCATCATCGTATCATAGTAGCTATTACTCTGAAAGAAAGATGAAACTTTCAAATAAGTTCTTTGTCAGATGAAACTTCAAAAAAGTTTCCCAGTTCCTCAACAGCTGCACTTGGACATGTTTCTTGGACGGGCTACAAGTTCTTAATCTCAAGAATTTTTAACTATGCATGCAATGTTATAGAATCACTTCACCAATCTTTATGGCCTCATATATAATTAGTTTAAATTATGAAATTCCAGCTGAGATGATTTCATCTTTGACGATGCCTTTTCTAGAAACTTTCGTGACTTCAACTTTTAAAATTTGGCAACGAGAAATTATCTCAGTCGGCCGTTTTAATTTTGCTTGATTACTAACGACGTTGATAAGTGTCCTAACAACAATACTGAAAAGTTGTCGCTTACCAAAAAAGCCTAATTTCTAGTCCATTTCTAAGTGCGACGATGCATTACTTTAAAAGTGAATAGATAAAACATATGAAATCCTGGACTTCTGCAGTCTAATGTCAGGGGCACCAGTCAGGTCCGTCGAACGATGTCATCGTTAAAAAAGACATACAATCGCCAGTAAACCCTCATGCTGTTTTGACTTTAAATCCAAGATTCTGAACCTGATTCACGGTGCTCTTGTATTGAATTACTGGCCATTTTCATCATCGTCCACTTAGATAAACCACGGTGCTTCTGTATTCAAGTACTGGTCACTTCCGTCATCATTCATAGAAATTGCCTTTTATAGACATTAAGAAACACGTAACAATACTGCACCGCAGCTTAAGTTGCTCATCTTATTATTCAAGCAAAATTAAGTGACAGACTCAATGCATTTTAAAGCGGAATCAGTTAAAACTGTAGGTGAACACGCAACCACGAAAAATCGCCTAAATTAATTTAATTTTTTCAACTCAACAAGAAGGTATTAATTTAAAACATTTAAAGCACATTGATACTATAGAGATGAACCATACTTTTCAGTTGTATACTCACATGAGCGCGATCATTTTCCATTGAATTTAATTAAGCAAATCGACAAGAATACTGTATTAAATTCATAGTGATCACCTTCGACAGCTTTTCTTACGAAAAATCAGCAACTTATGATGTTACTTCAGTCTCACTGTCACAACGCAAAGGAGAGTATCAAATGTTGGATATTTAAATTAGCGAAGAATTTGAAAATAACCGTACAAGATCGACTTTTTCGAAAATTACATGCAGCATTTAGCTTTAATCGCGACGAAGCGTTAGGAAAAATGAGAATTTTCTTTAACCATTATGGATATAAACCCTTATATACTGATATAAACTTACTGGCCAATTTGAAAAAAAGTATTGCAGGCGTTTTTGCAGATGCGAGACTTTAATTGACAATGCATAACATAGAAGTGATTACAGAAGATGATGCAAGGAGAATGAAACAATTTAATATTGACATGCTAGTTTAATTTTAACTTAGCTGCTATCAGATGCTATTTTTTCTATAGTACCAATTAAACAAGTGCGATAGAATTAGATTTATTGGCATATGACAACCATTTAGCAATTATAATAACATAATTCTCTACAGACTGTTATCGATAATAGATGCACATATAAGAAATAATAATCAAAAATTCAAATACAAGAGGAAATCACTTTTTATTACTATAAAGTACCGTCTAATACCTACTATTGGCCAATTATTTGCACTCTTAAAATGGGAAAATTATTATTATTTTCGTTCTGAAGTACAAAGATTTCTTCAACAGCAATATTTTGCGATTTCAAATACTTGCCAACTTCTTTTGTATAAAACTCATATGAACTGTGATCTGTCATTGATAAACAGTTCAGTTCTAGATCAAGTAATTTTTGAGAAACATTATCGTTTGATGCAGATTGTAAATTTGAAATCAGTGATTGCACTAGCAAATCGGCAGTCGAGAATATGTAACTGTCATTCCCCATTTCCCTTCTACATGCATCTTCAAATACATTCGACGTTATCGTCCCACTTAACCAGGTATATAAGAATGGTAACCACCAAGTTAGCACATTAATGTTAGCATTTAATAGCTGGAATCCTCTTAATAACCTCATAATCATAATTGTATATAATCGTACAGTCAAAAAGCCTTCTTTTGTCATGGCCAATGTTCTAAAATTTGAATTTTCAAATTTATCTTCTGAATTTGGTCGAAAAACAGCGGAAATTTCACCCGATTCGCGTCCAAATACTTCAACAGAAAAAAGTCTAGATATGACTCGGGCAAGGAATTCCCATGACTCGAGTCCTACTCGTGAATTCCCCGATCGAGCCCCGTATTTTGTTTGTAATATCATACGCAGCAGTCCTAATGCTTCAGTATGAATCTTATAAACATGCTCCAAGTTTAACGTTGAAGTTGAAGATAAGATTCGAATTTCAAAAAAGGATGTCACTGTTTGATTCTTCTTTTCCGAGTTTCGAACTTCTCGTGTGAGATTTTTATCACTCCACGTTAGTGGATCATTTTCTTTAAATTGAATCACTGTGTAATCGAGAGCTTTAGATAAATTTAACTTCTTTGCCGACTCAGCCCAACCATGTTCAAGTTCTTTTTTTGCTTTTTTCCACTCAGAAATTTTCTGTTTCATTCGGCCTAATATGATAGGAACAGCAGTACTAGGAATTTTAAATAAGTATTCTAACATTTTTTCTCCTTGTTCGCCGTACAAATTCAAAATTGCACGTTTGTGATTTATCCCGAGAGCTCGATTATCGAGTTTATATTCAATACTCATATCTGGAACTGAGTCATTCACTGCGTCACAGAACATCGACATTTCATGAGCAATAAATTCTAGTTTTTGTTGTGCTGAAGTAAGAGTGTTGATCATAACATCAATTTCAAATCGTTCATCTTCAATTTTAAAAAGAGCCTGTTCAGCTGGTGTTCGTTCTAAATGGGCAAAGTTTTCGCTTCCAATAGGTACGCTAACAAATCGCTGATTCAAAACTGATTTGTCTATCTTTGTCTGTCCCGTGCATTCGGGTAATGTTTGCATTAGTTTTTGCGGTATAACTCTGTAACTCGGGGTGCATGCTCTACTTTTTTTCAAGTTAGATTTTGAAATCGGATACAAATATTGCATGCGAAGTACACAACCCAATTCATCTAATATTATGTCCACATCAAATACTTCAACTGTTAATAACATATCTCTCGTAGTATCAAAAATGTCGGAAATCGAATATAAGTCGATAGCATAAAGACGTAAGAGCTTTATAAATTCAAGCCAATTATCGGATCCGAGTTTTTGTTTTAATGCATCGAAAAAGAGCTGCTCTGAGTGAGAATGGAACTCAAGACCTGATACTGAAGAACCGTTCGAAGGGGCTGATAGTAATCTTTCAATATTCGATTTTGCAAATTGCTCTTCTTTATTCGAAATTCTCTCTTTCGTTGGAGATATCCCTTGTAATGCATTTTTCGACCATTTCTTCAAGCATTTTTTATGACTTTTGGAAATTTCTGTTTGAGAGTTGATCGATTCATCCAGTAGAGCTGCAGAAAATTCAGAAGTAATTGGTTATAAATATATGAAAAATATTTTCTCGTGAGCACTTGTTAATGAATATTTACAAATCCAAGTTGTATGCAAAGGTTTAGATATTCCATGTGCGTGCATGAACACATATACGAATATGAGCATATACCTGTACATGAAGACCTCATGTGTTATATGAAAGTAATACATTTTCAAAATCATTGTTTCGACTAGCCAATCATATTGCATCATATTCTTAGGTGGTAACTTAGAATAATTTACAATTTTACCGTTGGAGTCTTCAATTTCCATTTTTTCCTCATCTTCGGAATCGTTGTATCCTTTTGAATCCATCGTTTTCATATGGACTTTTTCCACCACTAGACTCCCATCATTTGAATTTTTATCACTGAAAATTTCAACAACTTCGACAGCATTCAACTTTTGTTTGTTACCCAAAATTATTGAAGGCTTGGGTGCTAATTTTTTCAACGAAGCAGCTCTTGTGCCTTTTTTCTCGGGCATATCTTTTTCAAATTTAGGTTCAACAATGTTCAATTTTTTTGCTTGATTTTTGCATGCAGTAGCTGCAATTTCAACCCGTCTTTTCAGCTCGACCGTCATTGGGTCATCCGGAATAAAGGCACTGAACTCTATGAGTAAATCTGATTGGTCAAAAAATAGCTCTAGAACAATATTGAGTACCTCTTCAAGCTCCTTTTTTTCTTCCTCGTACAGACTCAAACAGCGTACAAAGGTTTCGTACTGAACGCTTCCTTCTCCAAACCGACTTTTCACTTTTGCAATGTAATTTACTGCATCGTCTAACTTGTGTATTGGTGCTTGATAATTAGGTGGAAAATCATTGCTATTCGGGACCGATTCAACCCCAATTTGCTCTCGAACTAAGCTAACTGGCTCCTTGTTTGGTTGCGGTCTTATTGAACTCATATGCCAAGGATGGTTTACCAACATTGGCGGTCCGTTGCTTACATTTTTATGACTATGTCTTGAATTATTAAAAGCACTATTTGAAGCAGTAACATTATTACTGTTCTCTCCATTTTCGAAAAAAAATTGAGGGGGGCCCCGAGGAATTTTGTGATTTAGTTTTTCGCGCTTCATCTTGATTTCGTGAATTTTCGACTTGGTGATGTGAAGCGAATCGGGTAGAAGTATGTTGAACTTCAAGATTAAATCTTCGTTATCTTCAAACATGTGGCATATGCGCTCGATGACTACATCTGAACGAACTGACCTCTGTTTGTAGATCTGAAAAATGTATATTGTTTTACTTCTAATTGACAAGTATAGGCTTAGCATATTCTCTAGCATCATTTTAAATATACATAAGTTTATGAGGTCTGTATAATTATACACTCAAGCAGATACATATAACCAAAATAACATATTACTTCATACCAATACACCCCAATACGTATATAGAAACCCTTGACTACATTCAAACAGATGCATACATAAATACAAACATTAAATAAATAAAAAATACGTATTTATTAATATTAAATTTTTCTTTCGTATAAACTATTTAGAGGATTATTCTGCTGTTTTACCATGTTAATTATAAGTTATTATGTTCTACTTTTCCGCCAGAATTACTTACATTAATCAGCTCTAAAAACTCTCGGTAAACTAAAGGATTTGCACTGAATCTGTCCCTCACTTGATGCAAATAATGACAAGCATTTCCTATGCTTTGATCTCCATCCTTATCAGCACATCCCTCTGCAATATCACTGATAATGTCATCATTTTTTTCAGCTTTGCAGTCAAAATACTGTTTTGAATCAATAAGAACCCTATCATTATCCATTACTGCCACATCGGCTAAAATTGCGATTTTCGTTTGAAAATGAAAAAAACGACTTTGCAGCTTTGGATTCATGCACGTTTTTGGGCTATTTCGGCTCATATTGGCTTCATTATGAACCATTCCTGCTTGCTGCAAATGCTGACCACCGAATTCAGAAAAATGCTGCATATTATTTGGGGTAAACCTTCGGGGGGGATTTGGATTATCGGGATCCAAGTTTGGCTCTATGTGGGAGTAAATTTGAGCTGAAATGGGCATATTTGTAGAGCCAAAATCATACGCAGGCCGTTGATTCCCCCCTATAGGAAGCTTTTGTTCGTGGTCAGGAATATCTTGAGGTTCAAAAATCTCGGGATTTAAGTATCGTATAGAATCTGGTAAAAAACGATTTAGTCCATTGATCAAATGTTGCCTTCCTTTAAATAAAGTGATGACTTGAAAAATAACTGCTTGAGTGGATATAAGTCCCATGCGAAATGCCTATAGCGAAAATAAAAAAATGAATTATATATATGTATGGATTTCGGATATAGCACATTTGCTTCAAGCAAACTTTCTCCTATAACAGATTGAAAGAGTCATATTACATCTGAGTACAGCGTCAGATGATTGAATTTAACAAATTTATTTGGGGTCCCGACAAATTCATCATATTCGACATATAGTGTTGTCTATAGTAAAAGTATGCTTCGAAAATTCACATTATACATTCTCACACTCATTTAAATTGAAATGTACACTGAACACAATTACATTTGCTCTGCTAGAAGTAATATTTGGACGAATGCAAATATATAATTTTATTGTCTGTATATTATGCATAAGTTAAACCAATATTTTTTAAAGCTATTAATAATATTTGAACAGTAAAATATTTTATCCAACTGTACATGAAAATACTGTTCCCAAGGATACGTTATCAACATCAATTTTTTATAACAATTTGAGGATGGTGTTACATTAAAAAATTTTGAAATTTTTTCCATAGCAAGTTATTTACATGAAAAAATCTAAAGTATTTGTAACAGAATCAAGTTGAGCAAGGCATATAATTTTGGGAGGATTTTTTTTATATCTTGAGGCCTCATTATGATAAGTAAGATGGCATATATGTGCACATATGAACGATGCTGTTTTTAAATACCTTTACAGTTCTTATAAACTCATTATAGGTTTCGGGACTATCTCTAAACTCAAGTTTAACTGCATCCAAATATTGTAAGGCATCGTAAACAGTCACATTATCACTTTTCTGCTTTACTCGTGCAGACGATTGGCTGTGCTTCTCCGCATTCTGATTTGTTGGTTCAAAAGCCACAGGGGTATTAACCGGTGGCTTAAATGTGGAAGAATGAGCGTTTGTACCTCTTCGCATGCTAATATGAGGCAAATTGGGCAGGAAATTATTGAACCTAGCTGTAAGATTAGGGTGTCCCTGGAATAAGTGAATTATTCTTGCTGCCATAGCTGCAGTATCCAACTGTCCAGCTCGGTATTGCTGAAAAAAATGTTGTAAAAACTTTTTCAAGAAATATTAAATAACATAATATCTAATCTTTCATTCCCTTAAAAAGCCAATTTGATTAAAATTTAGCCCCCCATAGTATAAGGGAAAATATAATTCCACAAAATGTACTAAGAGAGTAAAAGTAGAGCAGGATAGTCACTAAATCATTTTAACCATGACTGAAAGAAAATATGTTAATTACACAAAAGGATTTTGAAGGGCTATAAAAAGTCTAATTTGTGCTTTGATAACTTTTCAGCTAATTATGAGTTCATTTTTGTTGAGATGTCAAGAATCAGAATATTTCATCAGAGGTCAAACTCTCTTTCACGGTATTCCTATAAAAATTAATGCTATAAAGCTCAGGGACTAAAAATCAAACTTGCATTCTTTTAAGTATTGAAAAATTTCAGATAGAATTGAAAAACTGAACTAAACAACTTATGCTCTAAGTTCATTAACCAAAGTCAGAATTTTGATCTTCGAAACAAATAAAGAAATTACAATATATACAATATGTTGCGCTACAGAAATTGTAGGATATAGCAAATGCATGTGGACTGCAGATTTAATTCGTTATCATTAAAAATCTGAAGCTGGACTTGGAAACAAATTTACTTTTCATATGCATATCATCCTAAAATTTGACAGCTATAAAGTTTAAAGAAAAAATATTTATAGTTTTCTACAGTTTGTTCAAAAAAATTCTATAGCATAAGTATCCGGTGCCACATATAGTGTAGGGAAACCCTGGTTCCACTAAAAGGTACTGAAAATCACCAAATTATTTTAAATATGTCATTATTGAATAGAAGTTTAGAAAAAGCACTAGAAACTTCAATGCTGGCTTTGATAACTTTTCAGCACATAATGTTTGTGCACCACAATATTTGTAAAAGGCTAAATGGGGTAAAAAATTCGACGACTGTCATACTTGTGCCTCCAAAAACAGAAAAAAAATTAAATGCGCTCATTTACAATTTTAAATTGAGCATACCTTTCAGCACAAGAAACATTTTTAAAATTTTCAAGTTAACCATTTACAGTGCTGTCAACTTTTCAAGGAATACTCTGATGAAAATGGCTCGAGCAAAGCAATGGCGCAGCCATTTAATTGTATTAATATCTGCGCTTACAGATGAAATAATGATACGTTTTTCTAAATGCTCAGGATCTCATTCGAAAACTTCAACACGTTAATATTATCCAGCTTTCAAATGCTCAGTTTGGTTCATCAAATATACAGAAACATTGACATGTAACATTTTCTCAAATCATATAGATTAATCGCAATAAACAAATACAACCTTGCATATGGAATGTCATTGAAGAATAGCCTTTACAAAATATGAGACGAGAATTATTTTTGAGTTTGAGCCATGCTCAGATATCTAAGTAGACCATAATGCTTGAAATAATATTTTATTCGAATTTGTCGAGCCGTAGAGGATATTGCAGATTTCAATGGACAAGGTAAGACGCAGTTTAAACGTCCAATTGAAATTGGTGATTGGTAGTATCATAAATGTCATAGTCGAGTCATATCTCGTCAAATCAAATTGATTTGTCTAAATAAAGAACGATTTGATTTTGATGGCCTAAAAATGATTTATTGATCTGTACGACAAATTTGTATGAGCTGAAGAAGAATCAACTTTGTTTTGTATGGTTATCCAATAACGTGAACATTGGAGCTTCACTGTTCTTAGAAAACGACCATTCTTAATTCCCTTGCCTTCCAGCTAAGGCTCGGAAACACAAAAAAGTTTCTTGAATTTTATCTTTTCAGTATTGAGCCAAGGCGTTAATTTCAGAACTATGTCTTTTTCGCTCAAATGCCCAATTATTTATTTATCTTTAAATTCATTCAGTATTTCAGAGAAAAAATGGACACTAAAAAATTTGAATATTTGTGGCAATTATAGTTTTACCTTCATGATATAAACGAACTCCATATAATAATTAGGATATTCTCTGAATTCGTGCTTGATTTGTTCAGTAAAGGCCATTGCGTCCTCAACGATAAGATCTTCCTCAGTAACAGGCTGCTGTCTCATAGCAAACGGCTGCCTAAATTGATCCATAGTAACTTTATTTATTTAACTCGGATGGAATGATAATGATCGAAACCCTGTTGTGTAACGTGATTAAAAGAATGACATTCGATGTCAAGTGACACGGACGTAAGCAATGTTACATGTCGATTGTGCGCCCAAGAGACCTGTACCCACCAAGACTCAACTGAATTTACACCTTAAAAATGCGTATTAAGTTTATTATAAGCGACTTGTACGCTTAGACAATGGAAATGCGGAGAAAGAGCAGTTGTAACCTAGGATCACTAGCGTACAAAATTGGAAATAACTGACGTAAATATTCTAAAATATTCATCGCTATGATTATTTACATCTATAAATCGAAAGGTCCTACCTACGAATGTTGAGCCCGAATATATTATCACAAATCGGCTACAAGATGTGGAAACGATTAGAAGGTTATCTCGAAAAGGCAAAATAGAGTCGCTCGAATGGATCTGCGACTGTCATATGACTATGGTGCAGGTATCTGCAAGGAAAAAAAGAAATCGATTAACCGTTAAGTCAAATAATTACTTTTCAGTTCATCAAAAAAATTGAAATTCAGGGACTTGTAAATATAGAGGTGTCTAAATGAAAAAATCTACCAAAATGGTGAATAGCCAGAAAATATTAATTCTCAGAGAAACGTTTCAAAATACATAGGTGTTCATTGGTGGCTTCGCCTTTTTCAATGCTAGCATACAAAAGGCTGTTGAATTTAACAGCTTTTCTTGAATAATACTTGCACAACCATATATGATCTCACTGCATTGAATAAGTGATTTTTAGGATAAGTGATTTTTCTACACATTAGGGCATCCAGGAACTCTGCCCAAGAATATATATGTTTGCACCACTGTGGAGAGACAAGAAATATAGCAGTGACGTTGAAAGAGTCTGTGCTCTTTAATATCAATCAGCTACAAGAGTCTTCAGCTATTCAATTTTTTTGAAAAAATTGTTAGGACTTAGTTGCACTATTTGCCTAAGTCTGTACATGTACTTGCATGTAGCTGTTGATTATATTTGACTAGATGTAATTGAGCATATTCTTGTGTTTTGTTTACTAATTATGTTTTGCTCAATAGTAGGAAACACAAATAATATCCATGCAGTATTTTTCCATCATCTTCATCTTTTCTCTTGTCAATTTTTGGTACAGTTTCGTTGATATATTCTTGTTTTTGACTGTAATTCTTGCACATTACTTTACTTATTATTTGTCATTCCACACATGTTTTATAAAAATTTAACACTGATTTCTTTTATGGTGGTGCAGATTCTCAGTTGCCTCACAGTTGTACACCCTAGAACTTTGCTCTATCAGGAGTGGAAATTTATCAATAATATTAACATCAGTAGGATGACAAAAAACTACTGCTTTGAATCAATAGCAGTAAAATATTTTTTTAATATCTAGAATAAAGATATACATATATATATATACATATATATATATATATATTATTAGTGGTGCTTACTCTTCAAGGCAGTAGGTTTTAAGCTTTGAGGCAATGCTAACAAAAAAATGATACAAGTCTCTTTACTTACAACCACAAGGATATTTTTAAAAAATTTGCACACAAGTTTCAAACTTTATTAAAATTATTATAAAAAATTTTTTGTTATTTATCCGTTTGTAAACTGCACGTTAAGTGGTGCACATAATCTATCTGCAATAAATTATCTATACATACTTTATGGACAAGTTGGCAAATCATCACTAGAGAGGCCACATAAATAATTGTTTTCAGGAAAAAAATTTGCTCATTAGCTTAAGGTTTAGATTAATTTTCCTTCAGAAGTCAAACTACAGATTATATGGTAAAGTGGGTCAGTGTTTGAGCATGCTTTTATGTTAGGCTAAAGCAGTGTACTTTGGTTGCAACAATAGCAGACAGATACTTAGTTGCAGAAGAAATAGCAGCTCACAATTAGGAAGTAACCATGAACTCACTTTAATAGCTACAAAAGTCATTTTGATAAAGACTATGTGATGGTGACAGTAATGGTGATGGTGATGAATATACTCTGTTTCAGTTGTATCTTGCTCAAATAGTAGCAATTATTTAATGCCAACTATAAATTCAACTGATTTAATCTAATATCCTCCATGTTGGCAAAATTCTTGTGCAACATTTTTTTTGTACAGAATGTGGGGTCCATTATAATACAAACAGACATTTGAGCATAAATCATACAGTATGTATTACTGCATTGCTGGAAGTGAACTCTAGCAATGCAAGACAGATAATTATTCAATCATATGATGGACCAGTAGTAATTGCGCTGTGGCACTATTCCATTGGCTAAAGTGAGAACGATGTCAGCAGTCAGAATTCTTAAACTGAGAACAGAAACAATGACACAGCTAACATAGCTATAGGATTAACCGTTAACCAGTTAATTCCTAACAGATGCTCCCCTAGCTGCGGATCCTGATTCGGATACAAAGCGGTTCTTAAATTCCTGGACAAGTTGTTTGCAATTCAATAAATTTTCTTCGGGCTCCCAGCTATTGCTCTCCACAGGATAACCTTTCCACAAAACTAAAAATTTCCATTTGTTGCCAATCTTTTTTCCATCTAAAATATCTTCAACTTCAAAATACTCATTGGCTCTATCAAGAATTACAGGTGGAGGTTGAACTTGTACAGATCTTGGATATGAATTCTTTACTGGATGAAGTAGTGAGACATGAAACACATTATGCAATCTGTTCATAGTCCAAGGCAGTTGTAAATGGTAGGAAACTGGATTTATTCTCTTGATTATCTTGAACGGACCAAGTTTTTTCCAATCTAGTTTAACAGATGGTTGCTGAGTCTTAATAAATCTTCGATCCAAAAAGACCATCTCCCCCTACTTATACTTAAAACGTCTTTGTTATTTATCTGCAAATTGCTTAGCCAATTCTTGAGCATGAGTTAGTTCTTGTTGAAGATGCAAAACAGCATCACAAAGACCAGACAGATATTGTTGTAGAGTAGGTGGAGAATCGGGAATAAGTTTGGTGGACCAATCTACTGGAGGGTCAAAACCATAAGTTGCCTTAAATGGACTCATGTCGATGGAAGAATGATACTGAGAGTTAAAACAGAACTCAGCCATTGGAAGGTTTGAAAGCCAGTTGGTTTGTTCAAAGTTAGAGTAACTTTGGAGATATTGCTCCAAGACTTGATTTACTCTCTCCGTTTGTCCATCAGACTGAGGATAGTATGCTGAAGATAAGTTCTGCAAGATTCCATAGTTCTTTGAAAGGGCAGACCAAAATCATGAGACAAAAACAGATCCTCAATCAGAAACAATGTTATTTGGGAAACCATGTAAACAAATTATATGGTAGAAGAACAGATCTGCTAACTGAGCTGAAGTAATAGTTTTGGAACAAGCTATGAAATGAGTCATCTTTGAAAAACAATCCACAATTACCAGAATAGAGTCCTTTCCATCAACAGGCGGAAGATCAACTATAAAATCCATAGAGATGGAGTGCCAAGGTCTTGGAGGAATGGGCAAAGAATGCAAAAAGCCAGCAGGCTTCATGTGAACAGCCTTTGATTGTGTACAAACATGGCATGATTCAACATAAAACTGCACATCTTTACGCATAGATGACCACCAAAACTCCTTTGATAAATGCTTGAATGTCTTGTGCATACCACTATGGCCAGCAGTTGGGGAGTCATGGCAAAGCTCTAAAATATCAGATTGCATTGAGCTAGGAACAACTATTCGTCCATAGCGTAGTATACAGCCATCCTCAGATGAGATTCCCTTTTTGTTGACAAGATCTTGAACCGCTTTATCAACTTGCTGTTGTTCTTTGATGCAATCCAAAAGATTCTGTTCTCGAGTAACTGCTATCCTAAACTTCTCTCTGGGCAGTAATACTTGACTTTGGCCTTGTACCTGCTCATCAGTTTCATGGAGTTAGTAGTCTTGTCATCTACTCAAGGCATCAGGCTTGCCTCCTTCCTTTCCAGGACGGAAAATAGTGTCAAAGTCAAAATCACAAAGGAATAGGGACCATCAAACTTGACGGCAATTGAGTTTCTTAGAACTTGAGAAATTCAAAAGATTGCGATGGTCAGTAAATACCTTGACTGGTTCTGGACCGCTGAGCAGAAAAGATCTCCATCGATGAAAACAAGCAACAATAGCTAGAAGCTCCTTGTTGTGTACTTTGTAATTTATCTCTGGAGCAGAAAGCTTTCTTGAGTAATAGGCAACTGGATGAATATCACCATTGAATTCTTGAGAAAGAATTCCTTCAATTGCAAAGTCAGATGCATCTGCTTCTACTATAAAAGGTGTAGTAGTATCAGCATGCATTCATACTGGAGTAGGGCTGAAGCTTGTTTTAAACTGTTCAAAAGATCATTGGCAATCCTCATTCCATACATACTTTGTGTCCTACTTTAGAAGTTTCAACATAGGACCAACCAAAGTGGAGTACTTGGGAATGAACATGTGGTAGAAATTTGCAAAATCTAGAAAGGATTGCAATACTTTAGTACTAGTGGGAACAGGCCATGACATGATACTTTCAATTTTCTTCGGATCTACTCCAATATCCATGTCTGAAATAATATATCCCAGGAAATCTGTTAGGACTACAACGGTACCTCAGATCCGCATGTTCCAGAATATTCTATACTTTATGTTCTGCTTCATAAATTCTGATGACTCTTCACAAAAGCAGCCAATGGGATATTGTTCTATTCTTATTTTTTGTGACTCTTCATGAAAACAG
>JAULBW010005192.1:0-19408 GCA_032358265.1 Vaucheria bursata | reverse complement strand
TGATTAGATGCAATAGATAAGGGTAAATTATTATTATCAATATTAATTTTAGCTAATAATAATATAGATTTAACTAATTGTGGATCAGATTCAATATGTTTTAATGATGGATTATGTTTTCTCGCTAATAATGATAAACATGCTAATACATGTATTAAACATGAATTTATGGATTCAATATTAGTATTATTTGCATCATGTTCATCTAATATAGCATCATTATTACTATTATTTATATTAATTAATAATTTTAATGCACGAGCAATATAATCTAATCCTTTATTTTCAAAACATAATTGACAATTTTCACCATCTAATAATAATAATGCATTTAATACTTGTGCAGATTGATCCATTAATTCATATTTTAATGCTATTGGTTGTTTAGCTATATAAACTGCACTTGAATCATTATCTTGATCTAATAATGCTAATAATACAGGAAATGCTTTATATTGTCTACATTCAATTAAATCAGGATAACGAGATATAGTAATAGCAGAGGCTAATAATATAGATATTAATTCTTGTCCATTATATTTTCTACTATTAGTAGCCTTTATTAATTCATTCATAAATAAATTAGGATTTTTAATTGTAACTTGTTGTAAATCTTTTTGTCCTAATTCATTTAATGGACGTAAATATACACCACCTAAAAATAATTCACCACTTAAACTATTAAATGTTAATTTAGAATTATTTTTATTATTATTAGTACCATTATTAGTATTATTATTATTATCATTATTAGTATTATAAGTATTATTATCCCATAATTTATTAGGATCATTTTTTAAATCATTTTTATATAAATTAACTTTATTTTCTACAGCTTGAAATAATTCATCTCTCATAGCTTGATTCCATATCATATCAGGTGAATTAACATCTGTTTCAATTGCTGTACGTAATCCACTTGCACCTTGTTCATTTAATACTGTTATTAACGATAATGGTAAATATAACGATAATATACTAGTATCTTTTTTAATATATTTAGTGGATTGTTTATTATGGGTAAGATCAATTAATTCAACAATTTGATCCGAAAATGAATGTTTCATAGCATATATTATAAAAGTAAAAAAACCAGTGGGATATAATAATGGTATACAATGTAAATTAGAATGTAATAAATCTAATAATAATTTTAATGCATCTTCTCTTATTTCTAATACTGGACATAACATCACACGAGATAATGTTGATATAACATCCATTGAACTTAATACACGTTTTAATTTAGCTGCACCTTGTGCTATTATACGTAATAAACGAATAGCACGAGCAGTTACTTCTTCAAATGTTAATTCAGGTGGTAAAACTCCAGATAAATTTTCTTTTTCTTCACTATTTTCCCATGCAATTTCTTCTGCAGTTTTCTCACGTTTATATACTTTTAATGTAGGTACTGGTACTTCTGGTTCATTTTTACCTTTACCTTTTTTACCTTTAGCAGGAGTGGCTTTAGGGGTTTCATTTGGAATTTCAAATGCTGGGACTGGGGGAGATAATATTACAGGTGCTGATTGTTGTAAAGGTTGATTAGGTTGGGGAGAATTAGGTTGAGGAGTTACTGATTGTTTAGCATTATTAGTTGGTTTTATATTATTATTATTATTGTTCTCGTTAACATGATTAGCAGTAGAATTAGCAGCAGATGAAGGTGTTTTTTCATCAAACTCGATATGATTATTATCTCCATTCATAGTTTGTTCAATGGGTTGTTTTTCATCTTGATCAATTTCACTATTAGTTGTACTTATTTTATTATTCGTTAATTTAATTGTAGCCGGTCTAGCTAAAGGTGGTGGAGCTAAATAAGATAATGATTCTAATGGTTGATTTAATGGTTGTGGATCATCTTTACTATGAATTCTATTAATATATTGTAATAAATGTGCTACTCCACCAAATGTTATAAATCTACGAGCATTTACTGGTTCTCTTAGTACTATTTGTAAAAATCGTAATATATGATCACGCCATATTGCTTCACTTCTAATTGGATCTAATAAATAAATAAAATACGGAATTATTAATAATTCTTTAAATTGTTCTGGATAACGTTCATATAAAGCAGATATTGCATATAAACAGCCTAATTTCCATGATGGATCATCTGAATAAATAAATAATAGTTACAAAAATATATAGTATAATAGTATTATGTTAGTTGCGAATCGTTGATATATAGCAAAATTTGTCTATCCTAGTTGAATTTTTTGTTTGAAATTTACCTTCAATTACAGCTCTTTGAAATAATGCAGATAATAATTGATGCATTAATTCTGGTTTTAATGGATAAGCAGAATTTCTATCTTGTAATACTGGAATTAATATAGATACATAAAAATTCCCTACTCTACAATATTTTTCTAAATATTTACTATTCACTTCAAATGCTTCATAATTCCATGTAGCATTAGGATTAACAGTACATACTAATTTAAAATTTTCAATTTCAGCCCATAATTGATCTACTAATTCACCTTTCATACGAGCGGTCCATACAATATGAGGTAATTTATATTCATCATCTAAATTAGCAAATAATGGCTCACAATTTACCCGTGTAATTTTATTATGTTGAAAATGATACCATAGTGTTTGACTAACTGCATCTTTTTCTTCACCTTTTTTAGCAGCTATCTTAGCTTGACCTGTTAATGGGTCTTCTAATTGACCTTGTAATGGCGGAGGAATTATTGTTAATACAGCTTGTTTATTCGGTTCATAGCCTGAACATAATAAACCTAATAAATTTCTAGCTAATGGAGTTAAATTTTTATGATACCAATTTTTAACATAATAATTATCAGATGAAATACCACGAGCATCTATTGCAAACATCATATAATATAATATATATGATTGATTTAATACTTTTTGTTGTAATTGTGTAACAAATGACATTGGTGCATGTAATAATAATCCACTTAATACAATAGCTGTAAAAGCTCTTATTGATACTTGAGTATGAACGGATAAATCACATAATAATGATAAATGAGGAGTTAATTTTGTTACTATACGTTGTAATATATGAAATCGTGTTGTTAATATATGATCTACTAAATCTAATGATAATATATCTAATACTTTACTAACAATTCCAACATATTCAGTTTTCCCATATTTAATTAATAAATTACATAATGCATCATATCCTTTATATTCATAAAATGCATATTTAGCTGCACTTTCTGCTTGTTCACTTTGAAATTCTTTTTCTTTACCTGGTTCCGGTGTAACTTTACAATCTAATAACCAAGCTATACAATTTAATGCAGATAATATTACTGTTTGATCATTAGAATTAAGAGCTGACACAAATATGGATAAATCATTCTTGGGAGCTTCTAAATAAAATAATCGTATACGAAATAAACGTTGAACCGCTTGAAATAATATATGTAAATCTAATGAATTCTGTACTTTAGATTCTTGTTGTAATAAATTTAACAGTATAGAGAATAATTTAATATCTACTTTAACTGGTAATGGAGTCTCTAAATTAACTAAAGATACAAATTGACCTAATTCTAATTTTAATTCTGCTGGCTTATTCTTTAATGATGGTAATTTAGCTAATGAACCTTTTAATTCACTACTTCCTTGACCCATTTCTTACTATTATATTAATGCTATTATTAGGCTTGTCAAACAATTCGCTATAATTATATTTATGCTAATCAATTAATATAAATTATATATTATGCATGCTCATTAGAGCTTATTACGTAAATTATTATAACAAACACAAAATTGATGATTAATTGTATTTTATTACTAGTTTCAATATCGTTATAATAATGCTATATTATCCCATTTAGCCTTGTTGAATTTGCGATTTAAGTCATTTTTTCAACTGTCTTTTTTTGCTGGTCAATGGCTAAAGATTCCTAAAGAAGATAGATAAATGCAACATGAATTCATAAAAAGCATTACATTATAAGGCCGATACGATTATATAAGAGAATATATACTTTATTTGATGCTATACACGTACTTTTAGTTCAAGCTCCAGCTCCATTGCTGGGCTTAATACTTATGCATTTACTTCAACATTGACTTGCACTTTAGATGGTTTAGCGTGCGAATGATGGTGATTATCATGGTGATGAGGTTTGCTATCTGTTGCAGGAGCTTCTTTAATTTTATTTTCAGGATTATGATGAGGAATATTGGTTTGATGGTTATCTTGTACAGGTGTAGCTTCATCAAAATCAGCTTCTGCTAACATACTTCTTAGACTAGGGTCATCAGCCATATTATTTCTTTGAAATAATCGTCCATTAGTTATAATAGTATTTAATATATCCCTAGGTGGAAAAGAATCATCAATAGAAGCCACTAATCTTCCTTCAGTCCAATTTAAATATTCCTTATCATCATCTGCATCATTTGTATTGGCAAGAGAAGCTATAACTATTTTATCATCATTATCAAAATAACAAGTATGAGGTTTATCTGATTTATATAAAGCTATTTCAGCTTTTCTTCTTCTATCTAATCCTCTACTTGTAACTAATTTCCCATTTATACTAACTTTATTCCAACTTAACATATATTGCGCGGCACCATTTACATTACCAGCATTTATTTGTTTTAATACTGAAGATTTAGCAAATCCACCACAACCAATATTATAACTAAATGTAACTAATGCACTAAATTGATTGGATGTAAGTTTTACATGGGGTTTTAATTTTTTAAGAACACAACTTGATTTTACTTTAAGTTGATCTACCATTAATTGTGTTGCTTTTTCATGTGTTATAGGTGCTTTTATTGTATTACAATTAATAGTATTACATGCAGAACCATAACCAATTGTTTTAACACCAGATTGATCATGATAGAAATTAGGCTCAAATTTCTCAAAATCTACAACTAATTTTACACCACCTTCATTAAAACAAAATGAACTGCTGCCACTATCATTTGGTTCTGGTGTAGGTGTAGGGACAGGGGCATGATTACTATTATCGTCATGATGATTGTTAGTAGGTTCATTATGTTTAACACAACATTTAATTGCAGCAGAACCGCGACATAAACCAAGTTTAAATTCTCCATTATCACAATTACCACTAATACACGAGCCTTTAACAGCTATACATTTTGAATCATCTGCAATTACAGGTCTTTGTCCTTTAATACAACATTTAATTGCGGTTTTTCCTGGACATAGACCTCGTCTAAAATACCCATCTGTACATGTTGAAGTACAGGAACCACCTAATGATACACATTTACGATCATTAGTTATTGCAGTATATACACATGATGTACAATATAATGATATTATTAATAATAAAATAATAACTGATTTCATTTTTGTTTTAATATGAGTAATTATTATGAATGTGTTAATTGTTAATTTATTATTGGAATTACTACCCAAACTAAGTGTATTGCATACTTACTAAGTTTATATTATAAGTTACTAGTAATTGGTTTTCAAAAAGGTCCTTAAAGCAAAGCCCGGAACTGGTTAAAATCCGCTTGGTTATTTAGCAGGAGCAGCAACTAAATATTTAAATGGTGTTAGAAGAGAGGAATATAACTTTGTGTTTATTGTATTAACTCATCACCAAGCTAGGATTCGTAATAATATATGGGCTATAGAAAATAATAAGGGAATATATACAAATATATGTACTGTAAATTAAACTGAAAATAAAATCATATATTGTTGAATCAATTTAGAACAAGCTAAAACAGGATAGCAACAATACTAGGAAACAAAAAACACAAGGATACATATAATAATAAAGTTGGCTATAGACGGAAGTTAAACAATTTGATTTATATACAATATAAAATGCAAAAACGAAAAATTCAATCATTAATACTTGCGATCGTTACAGATGCTTAAAAAACATTTGCAGTTATTTAGGATATAGATTATGTATATGGGATATATGCAAATTATTATTGAGAAGGATTTTGAACTTTAATAGCTTCCAATAAAGTAGAAAAGTTTGGACCAGAAGGATTTGAGGCATTATTATTATTTGTTGAGGTAGATGAATTTGAGCTTGATTTGGGTGATAATGAAGATGATAATGGTGATGAAATAGTAGGTAATGTTGTGGGTTTAACTAAACTGGTAAATGCTGATGAGCCAAGTGTACCAATTGTATTACCAGATTTTGATACTTGTTGATTATTATTATTATTGGTACTATCTTCTTCTTCCTGTTGTCTAGCAATTAATGCTAATTTAGCCTTTAAATCAGCTGCATTCATATCAATTGATGAGCGTCTTCTGGAATGAGTTGGAACTAATGGTGGAGGTTTTATTGAATCAGGAGTTAAGCCAACATTAGTAGAAACAGCAGCTGTATTAGATTGATTATTAACATTGTTTGAGTTACTATGGGTACTGCTGCTATTAGATAGATTGGAGTTATTATTAATATTATTTATAGTTTGCGAAGTAACAATAGTATTCATATTTTTTAATTGTTGTTCAATAGCATTTCTCATAACATGTTCATTTAATTGAATTTGTGGTGAATGAAGTGCAGAACCAGTATCAGATATAGATAATCCTTTCATTAAATGTACTGGAGTTGAAGATGATGAACCTGTTAAACTGGCTTCATTAGTTGATATTATAGATAAATTAGGTGTATAATTTTGATGATAATCAGATCCATGAGTAATTGCTAAACGAACTTTATCTTTCCGAATAAAAGTAGTAGGATTAGGATTATTTGCATTAATTGGACTAGATACAGAGCTTTTATTGATTGGCTTCTTAAATGTTTGATCATCTACAGATACAGTCAAATCACCAACTCGATCAACAGATGTATTCATATCATTAGAATTATTAGCAGGATTATTACTATTACTTGTATTGGTTGAACTACTATTTGTCATTGCAGTATCAGGAGTAATATTAGTAGTATTATTAGTGTTATTGTTATTATTTATATTTTCTTCTCCACATATTGCATCAACTTGTTTTAATAACCACTTTAAAACATGTGGAGCCAATGATGATCTAGATGTAGTTAATAATCTTTTAATTCCATTAATAGTTAAAGCAGTTAGAATATGTGTAGATACAGTACCATTAGATCTAGGGCAAACAACAGCCATTCGAACTTTCTCCGTTGCATCAAATTGTCCTATTGATTTAGCTACATTACCTTTACGGGTATGAATTAATAGACATACATCTTTAGCTACAAAATATAATTTATCACGACTTGGTGAACCCATTATTCTAACATGTACAGGTACTAATTTCTCTTTTTCTTCTTTACTCATTCTATTTGTTTCTTTCTTAGATACGGTAAATTGACGTTGAACATGTACATATAATACTTTTAATGGAGTCTTTCGAACATTTTCTAATAATGGACAAGGCTTACAACTATTACTTCTAGATGCACCTTCACTATCATCCATAGCATTACTATTATTATTATTATTACTATTATTTTGATTATTATCATCATCTGCATCAGATTCACCTCCTTCATCACCATCTTCATCACTTACTACACCACTACCAATACCACTATTAAATCCAGATCCTTTATTACTTGCATTACGAGGACTTGTCAAAGCAGAAGTACTTGAAGCCCGATTAATACGAACAATATTAGTATTATTGTTATTTGTAGATGGAGTTGTTTGTGAAGATTGTCTAGTTCTTGTTGCAGCTGCACTCTCTAAATCAGTATTAATATCATCAAGAGGTTCTTCATTATTTAATTGTTCTAAATTGAATACTTTTCGTTTTTTCTGTGAAGGTGAATTATGTAAACTACTTGCTGCGGAGCTATTATTTGAATCATATGAAGTAATTACAGAGGCTAATATTTTTCGTAATTCACCTATTGATATAGAACCAGATTGTTGTTGTGTAGCTTGCTCAATTTTATGTAATGCAGTTTTGATTCTATTTAGTAGATTATTATATTTTTCTTCATTATCACTTGCTCGCTGTTTTTCATTTAGTAATAATCTTTGAGCTTCAGTTAATTGCCGCTTTAATTGTTCAATCTCTAAATTATTTGAATTAAATACATTATTAGTAGCTAATGAATTACCAAATGAAGATAATGGCATCAAACCAGCTAATAAATTATTGTGATTATTGTGATTATTATTAGTATTATATTGACTTTCTTCTTGTGCTTGTGAATTAGCTGCTAATACAGCTGCGGCTACTTGTTGTTGTTGCTGCTGTTGTTGTTGTTGTTGTAAATATAACGCTTGCATAACAACTTGTTGTTGTGCTTGTTGTACAACTTGTGCGGCTTGTGCTTGTTGTTGTAATTGTAATGCTATTAATTGAGATTGTATTTGTAATTGTAAATCATTTGATGGATTTAGATTAGGTATTAATTGCGGATTATTATTATTGTTATTATTGTTGTTATTATTATTATTATTATTTTGTAAAGATTGTAGGAATAATGCAGCCGCACTATTAGGCGGAGTTAATATTGGAATTGATTGATTATTATTAGCCATTATTATTTATTTAACAATATAATATAGGGAGTTATCTTCCTTTATTTTATAATATGATATTGTATTGTGTTATTGATCATAATGATAATATATAAATAAGGGGTTATACCTTAAATCATCCTAAATAGCGAATGCTTAAGAAAACACTTACAATTGTGAAATAAAAGGGTAATACTCTCCTAATTGAATTATTTTATTATTTTATTATATATGTTATTGTTACGTAGGATTATTTTATTATTAGTTAGGAGTAAGACCTTACTATCTATAGATAATAAATAATAATAATAAACTGAAATAATTGAAATAATCAAGGATAATAATTGTTAATCGTAGTTCTCTTATTAGTTTGTGTTAGTATGCCTCTTAAAGTGAAAGTAAATATTTTATGAAACCTTTAATTGTGTAACAGTAATAGTTTAATGATGGAAAATATTTGTTATACTTTTAGCCTTATCTATATACTATCTCAATAGTCATACTGTAAAAATTAGCGAACAAAATTAGGTTTGTTTCATAGTTAGGACCTGAGGTCGACAGTGATATATGAGCTAACTATGCAATAATTCATACTCATCATTTATTCTTTGTTTATATCGATGACAGAAGGTATAGACAAAATACACTATACCATTTTGTTCATCACCGTAACTAGCAAGAAAAAACACATTAGAACATCTGATGTGTGCTAACAACTCTGATTGTTTAGAAATAGTAAGAGTTTATTTCAACTAGAATTTTTTAATGCGAATGCAAGAAATACGAAGTATATATATTAATCAGTAAGCTAATACAATCCCAAATACAGCCAAAAAAAGAGCTACTACAATAGAATTACATGAACTAGTATAAAAGATAAGACGATAATTATTATTTTTAATATTTATATGAAGTTCTATAATGTTGTGGATATAATTGTTGAGAATTATGTTGAGATCTATATTGTTGTTGAAATTGTTGAGATGCACGAGCATTATTATACGGTTGAGAAACATTATTATTAGCATTATTAATAGTATTATTATTGTTAGGATAATTATAATTCGATAAACTGGTTTTATTTTTATAACCATTTGTAGCTGATGTACGAGAGCTAGCACTACCACTAACAACACGTCTCATATTATCAGCAAATGCAAATTGTTCCATTTGAACTTGTACATTATTTATATTATTATTGCTATTATTATTAGGATAAACTTGTGAATGATGATTATTATTATAATTTGCATAAACGTGAGAATTTCTAGAACCATTTGCGACTTGTAGTTGTTGGGGTTGATAAACACCACTAGTACGGGCCTGTTGTTGTACTGGATAAATGCCACTAGTACGGTGTTGTTGTTGTTGTTGTTGTTGATATGCAGCGTTATTATTATTATAACCATTTACACTACTTTTACTACTTGTATAACCATTGCTGCTAGTAGCAATATAACTAGATACACTGCTTGTACCAGTATAACCAGATTTCGATTTTTGTAATTGTTGTTGATATTGAAACATATTCATATTTCCTTTATTTGCAGCTGAACCTGGTACAATAACAGATCCAGCTGCTCTTGTTGTTGGTGCAACAGTTGGAATATTAATTGAATTTCCTCTAGTAATTGCTGCTTGTCTAGCTTGTTCAGAAGATTGTTTATACATATCAGATAATTGGGATTGTAAATAGTCAGGTAAAGCTTGTAATTCAATATTATTTTTATGATTAACTGCATTTGAAATACCAGTATTATTAGTATTATTACTGTTGTTAGCACTGTAATTTGAAGGTGATAAAACAGGTAATGATAATCCATAAGATCTAGGTTCTTGTGATTGATATGATTTAGCTTCTTCAACAATAGTTTCTCCTACATTAACAGCATTAAATATTGATTTATTTTTATTATTATTATTATTATTATGTGTTACACTCATAGCTGGATTTTCGTTCCAACCAGTTCCACCAGGTGAAGTAGCATTAGGTAATACTGAATCATCCATTGATAATGATCTACCTCCTTTCTTTTTACCTGTAAAGATCAATGATAATTTCTTAGTTCCTGCTTTTAATGCATTTATTATACTGGATCGGGGTTCTTTAGACTTATTGGTATTATTAGTATTATTATTATTATTGTTGGTATAGTTTGAATCAGCAGAATGCTTAGTTTCTAAATCAGAATTATAACCATTTCCTTTTCTACTAGGACTAGGAGGTCTATCAAAATTATACCCATTACCGTTAGCATTATTATTGTTATTATGCCCATCATTATTATTATGATCATCATCATCATTATCATTATCATCTTTACCAAAATGTACACTATTATTATTTTTAGGCTTTTTTTTCTTTTTCATTGCACTTTGTAATTGAAAGTCATTAAGTTGATTAGGATGTTCAGTTAATCCTAATGACATTAATAATAAATTCCATCGCCTATTAATTCTTTGTTTTCTAAATCTAGTTAATTCAGGATTTCTATTTAATACAAATATAAGCCACCAACGAATTTTAACTTTTAATTTTCTTTTTTGCTGTTCAGTTGCATTTGCACCATTAAATACATCTACTCCATCTTTATTTATAAATTGCCAATGATTATAATTATTTAACATAGTAAAAGTAGCTTTAATTCTTTTCCAAATTAATTTCATAACCGGTACAGAATCATCATTTTGTTGTCGAGCTAGTTTTTCTGCTTTCTCTTTTTGTCTTTGTATTTGGGATTCAGTACGGGCTTTTTTATCGGATTTCATTTCCCATTTTCGAATTTTCCATCCATCGATTAGTAAACCAGAAAATATTAATAATACGGGATTATTATGATAATGATCTATTAATAACATAGCTACATAACCTGAATATCCAGTATCATAGGAACTAAAACCTTCTCTATGACTAGGAGGTAAATCTAATCTACACATAATACACATTTTATATAATGATAATACAAAAAATCTTACAAATCCTGTTAATAAACCACTAGCTAAGCCTATAAATGTAAAAGCTACATCATATACTAAATATAATCGTAAATAAACCACTGATATATTTCCTTCAATTAAAGCAAATTTCGCTACACATGCAGCTACAAATTTACTAACTAATGTTAATATAGTTAAAGCTCCTGCATAATCAACAAATGAATCCCAAAGCCATCCTCTTGCACCATTATGAATAAACATAAAAAAAATTAATCCAAATACTATACACATACATAGATAACCAAATGCTGAATGACCAGCTTGCATACCTATATAAAATGCTCCTTCACTTAATTTAAATGAAACAGGATCATCTATAAAATATATCCCTTGTCTCATTTTCATTATTCTAGATCTATATAATAAAAATACTGAATACCATATATAACACATAATAACTAATGTAATAATAGCTCCACATACTATACTTGTTTTAAATGCCCATATAAAGTGATCCATTGAATTTTGTTCCGGAAATGTAAATAACATTAATCGAACAAATGCATTATTACATACACTAGCATATACTGGATTAGATTGTATATTACCATCATTACATTTAGGAGGAGCTACTGTTTCTATTGCGGCTTCTAATGTATCACGAAAATAAGCTCCAGCTACACCAAATCCTCGTGCAAAATCTAACATATTATAGCTTAATGCATTCATTCTATCTCTAGTACGAGCAGTTTTAGTTTTTAATTCTAAATATTTAACCCAATATTCATTTATTTTCATCTCTAACATATTAGCATACCATAATGAAAATAAAAATAAACTTAATACGAATAATAAACTTAATGCCGCAGCAAATAATAATCTTTGTGGATAAAAAAAATCTTTTTTTGTTTCAAATCTAGCATGAGCATGTACTTTTTTCCTTGTACCAAATGTTTTTTTAATCCATATTATAAATCGTCGAAATCGAGATTTTTTATTTAATTTAATTAAGGTAGGATTAGCTAAGGTTTGTTCATGTAAATAATTAGTCCAACGATTTTGCATTGTAATCGATAAAGTACGAAATTTTTCTTCATCTACTAATTTACTAGGATCCCGTAGATCTGTTTTACTAGGAGAATCATTCTTTGATGAGATTTGAGTTTTTCTTCGTAAATCAGTCTCATTTTGAGTAAGTTTAGATGCAAATGCAGTTCTACCATGATCCCATAATAATCTTTTAACTAATCTAGAATAATATTTATTTCGAACATAAAAATGTTGATGATTTGTTCTTTTAGCTTGTATGATATAATAAAGTACCATAGCAAATAATAGAGGAATCATACATAATGCACATACATATACAAATGCTAATATTTGACTAAAACTAAATGATTTAGGAGCTGTAGATTGAAAATCTAAATAAAATATTAAACCTCGAGGCATAACAACTAAACTTGCAATTAATGAAAATACTGTAAAATACCAATGATTTAAATCAGCATTGCCTATAAATAATGGAATTGTTATTATTAAAGCTAACGTCATTACGCCATTTGCTGTTGAATATACATCATATATATTAGTAGCCGCAGTATCTTCAGTAGCATTATTAATTGTAGCTTGTAATTCTTTAGGTAGAGCACTTACAGGTACAGGATATTGAAATGGTAAACTAAAATTAACATATATATTAACTGAACCACCAGAGAAAAAATTATCCGCTCGCTGTATTGGTATTATTGCTGTTACAGGTAAACTATAATAACCATTTTTATTAAAAGTTTGATCAGTAAAAGTAATATTAACTGTAGCTTCTGGTATACTAATATTAGCAAGATTACGATCATAACTAAATAATCGTACTTGTACAAATTTATTAGGCATAAATGCTAATTCTGGACTTATACGAAATGTACTTTTATGATTAAATACAGCCTTTGCATCATAATAAGAATCAATAACTTTACCAGAAAATGGTCCAACAACAGCTCCACCTAGTGGTATAAATCCACTTTGTTGGCCTTTAACATAAGGACTTTGATTAAATTGATCAATATAAGGGACATTTAATATATAACCACCAACATCTGATGATCCTAATGAACCAAAGCTAACCAAAGCAAAATATTCTCTACAACTAACAGGACAATTAAGTTGTTTTTTCCAACCTTCTGAAATACATAGTGGATTAACTGTAAATTCATAATAACAAGTGGAATAAGCCATATTATAAGTTAATAATGATACTGATAAATAACCTGCATATTTTGAGAACCCATTTTCATTACTTAAATCAGCCTCAGTTCGGTCAACTAATTTAGCTTGTTGTAATAATAATGGACCAAATGCACTATATAATACAAATGCAAATGAACATAAAAATATTAATACATTTAATCCTCTACTACGAACACGATCCCCTACTGTATCTATTATTACAGGTAATTTAAAACGATGAAAATATTTATGAAATTTTCTCCCTCTTCGAGTACGAGGATCAGGAACACAACTACGAAATGGTTCTAATGCGGGACTTATTTCAGGTAATCCTTCACTATCTACATTTCCTGATAAACCTTTATGTTTTTCATTATTATTATAATAAGGATTATTTGGATCTTGCATATTAACTATATGACCATTACCCGTTGTATTTTTAATACTATCAAAATTAATAGTACTAGCAATATCAGTCCTAGCTGCATAAGCAAATGTTTGTCTAGCATTATTATCATGAGCTATAACTTGTCTAGCATTTAAATGTTCAGTTGATATTAATAATTGTATTACACTGGAAAAATCAGAACATTCATGATTATTAACAAACCATATCATATATTCCATATCTAAATAATGAAATAATATTTGGGATTGAAGAGTTAAATATTTAAATCTCCCATGTTTATTAATATCCATACATACTAACATTGTATCAGAATTAAATACAGTTAATTTAGGTTGACGAGTATATTTATCTGGAAATATTGTAACATTACAAGTACCAACATTATTCCATTGACGAGTCACTAAATCTAAATAATATAAATCAATCTTATATGCATAATCCATTCTTGCAGTAATAGATTTATGTTAAAATTACTAAATAAAAACCCGAATAGTATTAAGATATTATAATTGCATCGTTAAAATAAGGCCAGTGGACATGATTATTATTATGTAAACATGTTTAATAAGGATTTGCAAGCGCAGTAAAATGTGTTTACTTAATACTTATGTATGTTTGGTCATTGGTGGTTTTTCTAAGTTTATCATTCGAAAAAAGGTCCAGTTCAGTGAATTTAGAAAAGGTGGTACAGCAATAATTCGTAACAAATTGCATGCGACATTATTACATGAGGAATTTAGATGGAGAAAAGTTTATTGATGTACGAATATAAGGCAAATAAATCATGAAGTGAAGATAAATTCAGGATTGCATCTACTGAAAAATTCATCATTAGACTATGCTAGTAATACATTAATTAACAATTATCAGTAAAAATCATGTACAGGAATGGAGGATTATATGAATGATGACTCGGAAACAGCAATTTGCTGAGCAACAGGAGTTGGTTTTGTGCTCTTAGGCCAACATATAGTCGAGCATTCATCATTATTATTATTACTACGAACGTTGTGATACGTATTATTGTTAGCGGCAAGTTTGGCTTGAGTTTGCTTAGTATTGATTGAGGTATTAGAATTGGAAGTCATATCTTGCATTTGAATTTCTTGAGGAGGTTCAACAGTTTGAGAATAATTTGTAGGCGGAATTGCATAAAATCCATCACTATCAGCAACAGCAGTATACTTAGAGCCATTAAAACTTCTAGTATTAACTGGCTGGTTTTCAATAATTCTATTGGTATTAGCTTGATTAGCAATTTGTTGTGCAGCAAGTACAGCTTGACGTCTTTGTTGTTTTTCCGCTTCATCTCTTTGACGAATTCTTTCTTCTTCTTTTAATTTCGCTAATCTTTTTTCTTCTTCTTGAACTAATGCTGATAATTTGGCTTGTCTAGTAGCAGCCATTGATAATATTGATTGAGTTTGATTTTGACGAGGTTTATTAGTTAATAACGATGCATTAGTTTTACTTTCAGAGCTTGAATTATCAATTCCTCTTTTCGATTCCATTTTAGTTTTATTGTTTGTTGCCATATGTGGTGCTTTATGAATATTAGCTAATTCCCAATCTAAATCCTCTTGATATTTGCTTAATGCAGCAGTTACATCCCACTTATTATCTTCTAAATAATATTCAGCTTCTTCTTCTGTTATCGAATTATTATGTCCATTAACTCTATGTAATGCTAATTGCATAAATGATTTAATAGCAAAATATTGTCTATTACGTTTAGCTTGTTCTTCTAATGTCTCTTGCTTTTTAATATCTATCTCCATATTACTTTTGTCTATATTTCCAACATAATTAGGATGAACAGGTATATGTATATATTCGCCTAATATATTATCTAAATAATCAAATACAACTCTTCTATTATGTTTTCTAATATCATGAACAGAACAACCATAATTAACAGCTAAATCAGTTAAATCGGATTCTCCAGTTACAATATGACGAATAAATGTAACTGACGGATATTTTTCATTCAAATAAAATTGTTCATTTAATAATGCTTTTACTGGAAGATCCATTGATTTAGGTGCTATACTTAATACTTGTTGAGGTTTTGGGGTTGCAGTTATTAAACGATCTGTTTCACTTGAACTTATCTCATTATCACTTATTTCACTATCTATATTCTGTGTTACATAAGTGTTAGGAGCCTTTCGATTTCGTAATGTTGATTCGACTGGAAGTTTTGATTGTTTAACAATAAAAGGATTAGCAGGTGTAGTATTATTAACACTTTCTTGTAATTGTAGATAAGGTTGATCAGATCGAGGAGAAAAAGCATTCGATTGTAAATAATTAGCAGTTATAATATCATTATTATTTGATGAACTTGTGATTGGTAAATCAGGTGCTGAAGGTGTTGGAATATTAACTGGTTGTAATTGAATTGCTTGATCACCTGAAGTTATATATTCATCAATTGTATTGTTGTTATTATTAGCATTTATAGATGTATTATTATTATGTTTAGTTGTATTTGTTGAAGCTTGTACTGGTTTACGTTGTAATAACATTTTATTAATAGTTATTATTATGAATTATACCTATATTCAAGTGGTAACAATATTATTAATTTATACTTGAACTATGATTCTTTTGTTGCAATTATTTTGGTTTTTGCCCTTTGATTTTTTTGCTTGAAAAGTATTGGTTTTACCTTTTTTACTAAAGATTTTTAACATGATTAATGCGATTGTTAATTTGCGATAATGAGATATATATCATATATGCATCTATAAGTAGCCATCAATAACAAGTAAAGTATTATGTGAGTATATCAATAATATTTACACATATCTATGCTCAACTATGCATATCATATACAATTATACCAAATGAACTGAATAGATAAGGGAAAAACAATAATTTTATACTAACTGGATTTTATTTGTGCTTTATTTGTGTTTTGGGTAGATGCTGCGTAGATTAATTCATTCTAATACTCTGAAAACAAAACTTACATTTAATTGCATTATTCAAAATAGATTATTTCATCATAATATTATAAATTATCATAAAAATAAAAATAAAATGTCTGAAACAGAAACTAAAATTCCTGATCCTACTCCATTAGATAGATCATTATTAATGATACCAGGTCCAATTGAATATGAATCCAATGTATTATCAATATTAGGATCCCAAGCATTATCACATGTGTCTCCTCAATTCATTAAAGAATTTAGTTCAGTTATTAAGAATTTACGAAGTATATTAAATGCAGAAAAATCTCAACCATTAGTATTATCTGGTAGTGGAACATTAGGCTGGGATTGTATATTAGCAAATTTAGTTGAAAATGGTGAAAGTGTATTAGTTGTAAATACAGGATATTTTAGTGATTCGTTTGGTGAATGTGCATTAAGTTATGGTATTAATGTTCATCAAGTAAAAGCTAATAATATTGGTGATACTGTTACCACTGAACAATTAGAAACAGCATTAAAACAACATTCTAATGTTAAAATGGTATTATTAACTCATGTTGATACTAGTACAGCCGTATTAAATAATATAAAAGAATTAGCTAAAACAGTTAAAGAATTTAATTCCAATATATTAGTTGCGGTTGATGGAGTATGTTCATTTGGTGGAGAACAATTTGAGTTTGATTCATGGGGAATTGATGCTGCTAATACATGTTCACAAAAAGCATTAGGAACTCCAACTGGATTAGTTATATTATTATTTAGTGAATTAGCATTAAAAGTCCATAGCTCTAGAAAGAGTCGTGTACCCGCTTATTTTGTTGATTTAAAGAATTGGTTACCTATTATGAAAGCTTATGAATTATTACAACCTAGTTATTTTGCTACACCTAATGTTAATTTAATTCGAGCTCTTAATGTTAGTTTAAATAATATTTTAACACAAACTATGGAAAAAAGATTAAAATTAAATGAATTTCGATCAAAAGCATTTAAAGCTGCAATAAATGCATTAGGATTAAAACAAGTACCTACTAATCAAGTATATGCAGCTAATACTTTAACTGCTGTTTATTATCCAAATAATATTCAAGGGCCACAATTATTAGCAGAAATGACTAAAAATAATATTATTATCGCTGGTGGTTTACATAAAGAAATTAAAGCGACATATTTTCGAGTTGGTCATATGGGAATAAGTATTGCACAACATAGAACAGATGTATTAAAAGTAGTTGAAGCTTTAGAAAAATCATTGACCGCAGTAGGATATAAATTTGAACCTGGTGTTGCTGTAAATGCATATAATCAATACAAACAACAATAATTCCTTAGCAGTATTCTCATATAGCTATACTTTTCGCTTACATTAATAATTAATAAACTCAATGAGCACTAGTTTTTCTCAAAGTTTTGATTTCTATTTCCAGTAGATTGTTACATTATTAATATAATTATATTTTTCTACAATATTAATTAATTATTATTGCCTGGGCGTTGTAGGACTATGAAAACGATTTATCCAGAGCTAATAATAATTAATAACCAATTATAAATATTATGCAAATGATATTAAAATTAACTAGAAAAGTGCATATTCTTCATCTCTAATTTCGTTAAATACTCCTTGTTGAATTAATTGTTTTCTTTCCTCTTGTTCCATTTTTCTTAATTCTTTAGCTGATATTTTAATATATTTACTAGGATTAGCTTCAATAGAATAAGGTGAATTATTTAATTTATCTCTATTAATATTACCTAACATTACTATATTCTCACCACGTATAATATATAAACCAATATTATCTTCACTATAATATTTATTATTAAATATTCTTCTTTCTTTAGCTTTATTTAGTACAATATTAGAATATTGATCAAAGGTAACTAGATAACCTATTATTTGTCTCCCATCTCTTAATACACATATTAATTCACGATCTAACATATCTATTAATGAACATGCTACTGCATGAGCTAAAAAACTATCACTGTTACTACTATTATTATTCGCGTTATTACTCATATTTGCCATTTTTTCCTATTGTTTTAATAATATTTACCATAATTGCATTCGATTTTTCCAAAGCAAAATTCAAAACCATCAATCCATAATTAAAATCAATAATTAGCATTGGAAAAATGTCTGAACAATCAAGTAATTCAAGTGATTCTAAATTATACAAAGATGAAAATGATCCTTTTGAATCAACTAAACAATTCTTTCTTAATAATCCACCACCAAATACACTTAATCAAATAAAATTACAATTAAAACAATGGATTAATGCACTGAAATCTATTAATACTAACAAATCTATTCGTATTGTATTAATTACAAGTGGTGGAACAACAGTACCATTAGAGCAAAATACCGTTCGATTTATTGATAATTTTAGTAGTGGTTTGC